>JASUUG010000131.1:0-42701 GCA_030449905.1 Luvunga scandens | reverse complement strand
ACTTGAGTCTGTTTCTTGCAGAAATATTTCTGACCCAGATGGTGATTTGGTGTTGCCAAACCCCAGAGCTTCTCACTCTCTCAACTTTGTCTCTGATTGTTTGGTCTTGTTTGGTGGTGGCTGTGAAGGAGGTCAGTTCAAAAATCCGTTTTTTCTTTTGTTTCATTTGTGGTTATGATTATGTTTTATGGTGTAATATCTTTTGTTTTTCGTATTAGTCTTGAGTGATTTGGTTCTAAACTACGTTTATTTTGGTAGGTTTTTGTTCAAAAAATGTCTTCATGGTGTTTAAAATTCTTTGCTGGCTAAGGTGCTTTAAAAGTTATTATGCTCTGTTTATGCTTATTTATGGAATGGATTAGATGGGTCAATTAAAAATTTTTATATGGCATACAAATTGTAAGGGAGATTTCTTTATTACAATTACTGTAATTTGACTTCAAAATGTGAAGAATGTTTCCTGTGATAGTCCATGAGAGCAAATATGATACTTTTCAAGTATCCTTAATGATAAGAGTGAACGAATCCGATGCCTGATGCAATATTCTTGGATCTCACTGCAGTCCTGCTGTTTGTGATTGCTTTAAACTGAAGAAAAGTTGATATTGTGGACAACTCAAGAGGCATGGGCCCAATGAGACCAATGTTTACATGAAAGTGATTGCCTGTATCCTAGTATTAGGAATTTTTATAGACCTCGCTTATAATTACAACAGAAATCACAAATGATTCTAGAGTTTAATTACTCCAGCTAACTTTGTGGCAGTTACCAACTTCTGCTAAATCTTTAGATGATTTAGCTACATACCAAAAGACTGAAATGAGTTGATAGCTAATGTGTAGAACTATAAACTTGTAATATGACTACACATATACTGCTTTGTAGGATCAAAGATTACAATATAGAGTTAAGCCAACTAAAGCATGTGCCTTCGAACAATTACCTCTGTGGGCATGCTGCGACTTTGGTTATAGCATTACTTTGAGCTGTGTACCTATATCATACAGCAACACAAGACATGTTACAGACTTCCATATGCACATTATAAGACCTTGTCCTTAACCCTATTAAATGCCCAACTAAATATATATTTGAATCTCAACAGCTGCAGATTGTTCCTCATTTAAAAATTGAGAGCTCTGATCGATGTAGAATATAATGAAAATTTGAACACCTGAAATGTCAAACTATGTAGATTGTTTTTATTCTTTCCATTCTTACACTTTTATATTAATTGAGTCACTGGAAAGAAAAGTGTCCAGGATGGCCAAAATAGAGGAAAGTAAAACAGAAACTATAATGAACAGTATTTTTGGTACTTTTAACTCTCACTGATAGCAGATTTAAAACAGATCTAACTTTCAACGCCTCGAGTGAAAGTTCAAATCTCATACCTGGATGCCTTCAGCACTGATAGCAATAGGAATCAGTTCCAAGGTCGTGATAAACTTATGTCAAATGGTAATTACTTTGATATACATTGGAAAAATCTTCTATTGTCCACCTCTCACAGCTTTAATTTCTGATTAGTACTTTAGTTTATTGATTGCAAAGACCTATGGGATCTGGTCCTTGACTTGTGTCGGTTAAAAATATGGAGGCCACAGAATGGGAAAATAATTGTAGCTAGCAAGTAAATTTTTGTAGTTCACCTTGTTTCATCTACCATTTCACCATTTAAAATAGTCACCTATGGAAATGAATAACTTAATTAGCTCATCTTAGTTATTTGCTTTTTTTTAACCCCTGATAATGGCTAATGCTTTTTGTCGCCTAACTAAATTTTTGGGTTGCATTTTCTCTTCACTACAGGACGCCATCTTGATGATATGGGTAAAGTATACATTGGCAATGATTTCCAGAGGATGGGAAGTGGCAGAAAAAGTTAATTCAGGCATTCTAGCGAAGATTTGGGCATACATGTGTTGTAATTGGTGATTGTCTTGTTCTTTTTGAGGAATAAATGACCGTGGTAACCGTCACAATGATACATGGATAGGCGCAGATTGCATGCCATGAGAACCTTGGTATCACATTGTCATGGAGGCTGCTCGATGTTGGGTCTATTGCACCACCAGCACGGGGCCCATGCTGCATGTGTTGTATTGATAATAGGAAGATGGTAATTCATGGAGGGATTGGGTTGTGGTCTCAGATTAGATACTTGGGTTTTAGAACTATCAGAAAATTGTTGTTTGGGTCATGGCAACAGCTTTGACCGCCCATCGCCTCCTGCTCGTTCAGGACACTCCTTGACTTGCATAGGAGGAAACCGCACAGTTTTATTTTGGTGGTAGAGGAGGGGCTATGAGGTGCTTAATGATGTCTGGTTCTTGGATGTGCATGAAGGTTTTTCAAATGGGTACAAATACCCTATGAATTACAGAACATTCCCTCATGGGATTTTCCTCCACGAAGTTGGACACTCAGCTACGCTCATATTGGGAGGCCAAGTACTAATTTATGGAGGGGAAGATTCATCCAGGCTGACGGAA
The DNA here is from genome assembly GCA_030449905.1 of Luvunga scandens. Lineage (NCBI taxonomy): Eukaryota > Viridiplantae > Streptophyta > Magnoliopsida > Sapindales > Rutaceae > Luvunga > Luvunga scandens. Next base: position 40,205 of record JASUUG010000131.1, on the reverse strand, counting down.
AGATGACTTCTGGGTGTTGGATACTAAAGCAATACCATTCACTAGAGTGCGGCAATCTACGTTGGACTCAAAGGGATTATTGCTGAATATGTGAAAAGGTTAAGGGCAGAGGGTTATAAACCCAACTGTCGGTCATTTCATCGAGGTGTCCAGATTATTCGCCGCTACTTGTATGTGTTTGGTGGAATGGTGGATGGTTTGGTTCATCCCGCTGAGTCATCAGGGTTGAGATTCGATGGGAGACTGCTGCTCATTGAGCTTGTACCATTGCTGTAAAAAGGAACGCCGATACAGCCTAATGCCAGAGTATTATGGTTGCTGCCATTGCATTCATGCTCAGTTCTTTCAGGTAGCTCACCAATGTTATATGTACATCTTTTTGTGAATTCAAATCATCAGAAATAAAAGGTGTTGTGATGTTCCGACCAGAATATCTAAAAAAGTTGATTGTAGTAACCAAGTTATGAATTGGTAGTGCTGTGAAGAAGAGTAACAGAATTTCCTAGGCTTTGAATAATGTGATAAAAGAAACTTGAAGGACCAGCAGTTTGAGGTGTATCCAAGGCACTAGTAAATTTCACAGGATGTTCATTTTGAAATCAAGGCCATTTTTGGACTGGCACTATGTAATTGCTACTGTCAAGTGGAAATCAATGTACCTGATTCCTGGGGTGAAAGGTACCTAGAAAGTCCAATGTTCAATAAAAAAATTGATAAATCCTTAGCGTAGACAAAACAGAAAACTAGTTAAACAAGTCGTGAGTGTCGGTTCAATTAGTAAGGTAGTTTTAGTTTGATGGTAAATGTCTATTGGTAAATAGAAAAATGTTCTAGCAAAGAACGGTTCTGATCTTGTGAAAGCATTCCAGTTTGTGCACATTCATAAGAGTGTTTTGTGAATGATGTTTTTTAAGTGCTGAATTAAGACAATATAACGCAACGATACAGCATAGCTAATTGTAAAGTGAACGTTGCCCCATTAAATTCTTTCTATGGTAATTATTAGCATACCTTGATGGCAAAAATTATTTCTCTTCATTCAAGTTTTATGGCTTTATGCACCATATAAAATCCAACCCAACCTTTTCAAAAATTGAAAAAAAAAAAAAAAAAAAACAAAGTCAAAATTGATCTGGGTAGTTCGATAACGTAAAATTGACTAGTTTGATATTCACAGGATAAAGAAATGCTACACTTTCTGAGAACAAAAGGGTGTTACTCTATTCGTTTCTTCAATTTTACAACACTCGGGGGAGACAAAAATAGTGATGACTAGGCTACTGAAGATTACAAAAAGAATTACAGCAAGACAACCAATTGACTTGGTTTCAAGTGATTACTAAATTTAGTAGGAAAGACTCCAACAAAATAATCAGCAAGAATTTGATCATGAGTTCAATATCAATTTGGTTCTCCACATTTCTCCAAGTACCTTCCTCGGTGCCGGATTGTCTGGTCCCTTATCTCGCTGTCCTGATGTGAAGTACAACCATCCATTCCAGTAACCAGCTAGAGTTGTTTTCACACGGTAAGGGAGTTTTCCAATCACATGCCACTTCTGTCAATGTTAAATAATAATAATAATAATAAGTAAATACAAATCAATCAGTTGTAAATCTGTGGAAGTGACTGACAATTACAAATTACATACTTAATAGCAGGTATCCAATGCCTAGATACAATAAGCAATATTATACAACCAAACAGCACAACTTTGTTACTTGAAAATATAAAAACTAACCCTAAATGTTATCATCAAAATTGTTCAACTATATATGATAGTAACATTTAAATGTACTTTACAAATATACCTAGCCTTGGTCAAAATAATTGCTATTAAATATTGGAAAGTAACGCAACATTCCACTTAAGCCTAATAATACTAAGCACCTCTTACTTCAACAAAAGTGTTTGATTTATGTGGCTAGGCAGCACGGAATTAAGCAGCACTCATGTTTTTAAGTTTGTTTTCTACAGCATTTATACAGAACAGCCAGCTGATGTAGCATCAGCCACTTTGTTTAGGCAAATAAATCAACTGTGTGCACATGTGGTTGACAAAGTATATTAGAGGATAAAAGCTGATACCAGTGTTTAAGTTGAACTGAAATATTTCTCCAACCAGAACCATCTTTTTGGTTGTAGGATGCTTCTCTGTTGTGCCTCCAACAATGACAATAGAATTGTTGGCAAGCACCCAAGCAAATTCAATGTGAGAATCCGGTTTTGGCATAGAAGGCAAGACTTTCCACTTCATCTTGTCATCCAGCATGTAGACATCATCATATACAACCTGAAACAACAAAAATTGAGAGCTGTAGTGAAGGCACTACTTAATGGACAGAAAGGGCATAAGGGTACAGCAGTTGAAAGAAAAAGGAAAGGAGATTGATTAGACCAAGACCTAGCAATCATCCTATACTCCGTTGACAACCCCAAAGGCACTTCAGTCATTAGAAAAAGTACATCCTCGTTACATGGAGGGAAGGAGATTGGTAAGACATAGCAACTAATCAAACTACATAATATTGTTTCATGCCCTTCTATATCATTGCAGACCTGATTGAATTTGAACTGTATAATTTTCATCTCATCAACCAACATCCATAGTTTATGCATTAAAGGAAGAGAAACCCCTAACCACCAGTTCTCTATACACGAGGACAAGCTTCTAAGAACATAATCTGCAAGTAGTTGCTTTTAGGGGAAAAAAATGTATGCACAAACTTTATAACAGTTGTGAGTAGCAACTTCATCAAATGTATCACCTAGCATTTTACACAAATGTAGTCTCCCACCTTTTTCCCTTAACCTTGGAATCACTTAACATGACCAAGTCACACACTGGATTGAAACAGGAATCAGTCAACTCCAAGGCACAAAGAAATTTACTCACAAGTCTACAGTCTCTCCACATTGCATAGGAAACCTGCGTTCATGTATCTCCTAACAAGCTTGTATGCTCATTAATTACAGTATACGTGTCACATGGCCACACACTTATCACATGGTTGCTGCATAATTACCTACTGCATATATTTTTTGTAATTCCATCCCCTTAATTGAGTGATTCCCTTAACCCTGGAATCACCCAACATGACCAAACCACACACTTGATTGAAACAAGCATCACTCAACTCCAAGGCACATAATATACTCACAAGTCTACATTCTCTCTACATTGCATAGGAAACCTGAGTTCGTGTATCTCCTAACAAGCATGCATGGTGTCACATGGCCACAGACTTATCACATGGCTGCCTCATCATTACCTACTGCATATTTTTTGTAATTCCGTCCCCCTAACTGAGTGATTCCCAGATTATCTACCTCTCATTATCATTACTGTCCACCATAGCCTCACTTGTCTATCAAAGAACACCTTGAAGTTTGCAAAATCATACTAGCCAATAAAAGGACGATACAGGACCAGATTATCTACCTCTCATTATCGTTACTGTCCACCATAGCCTCACTTGTCAATCAAAGAACACCTGGAAGTTTGCAAAATCATACTAGCCAATAAAAGGACGATACAGGACCCATTCCAGTGCAAATGATCATCCAGATTAATCAAAACAAATTCACCAAACATGCAACAAAGACAAAGTAATCAATTACCTCATTCCTCCGAGAGCACTTGAAAATAGGCGATCCTGGTTTGGCCATAAAATCACCTTCTTGACCGCCAATAACAAGTAGACGATCATCAACCACAACGCAAGCCCTAAATCAAATTCATGAAAAACAAAGCACATGAGATTTACACAAGGCAAATCCAATTGATGCTGAAGCTATCATTAACTTGACAGCAGATATCAAACCAATAAAATTGCATTTCCATCAAATTACACTCCAACTACTTATGCAGTTTGTAATCCAAGAAGCCATACAAGTCAAAAAGAAGCAAAATCTGGAATTCAGTTGAGCCCCTTGAAGAATCCCACAATTCTAAGACAGGGCAAAAAAGAAGCAAAAGACAAGGGGTTGCAATCCAAAATTAAAGCGTGGTGGAAGACAAGGAAAGCCAAAGAACTTTGGACAGTTTTCTACACTGGAGGGAAACTTCAGATGATTTTATTTATTTCAGTGGGAGAAAACCTCTTCTGATGCATAATATAAAACATTAAACCAATTTTATTGACAACAAGAATCGTACACAGGCAATGGACCAGTAAATCCCCAAGCAAATGAAAACATTACCAAAGAACAAAAACACCTTCCAGTCTCTATAAATAAGAACAAGAAGAATCCTGGAATTGTTCAAAAACCAAAGCCCATACAGATGCTATGAATTTATATTTGACTATTTGTCCCATAAGAAATCAAACCACCTCCACTTGTCAAAAAAGCAAAGAAAGCACAGCATGTCCATAAACCCAAAACTTTTTTTCTCCATCATCTAAAGAGAAGTGATTCTCAACTAATAATGAAACTCAAGAAGCCTGACAACCAAGAAACTTTAGCTTCTTTAAGAAGCTTGCACCAAACACTTAAAGCGGTTGGAAAGGGAAGGAGTAGTCAATAGTTTCTAATTTCCTTTTGCACATAAGAAACTAATCAGGACAAAAATAAACCAAAGGCCATCAACTTTTTGAACAATATCAGGAGTGTTACTCCTTCCACAAGCCAAAAATCAACAGGGAAATTAAGCTTACAAGGAACTTTAGCCTCCCCTATCATCAAAGCTAGGTGGAATAGAATTGATGTAAGACTTGTTATCCAGGAGAACCGAATTCAAATTGGTTTAAAAAGGTATCTAGACAAATGAGAGGAGAGCTTAACTAAGCAGAAAATATTGTGTGTGCATATCCCTTGCTATGTGAAATAATTCAAGATGGCATCAATAGGACAGATTAAATTTTAGCCAAAAACACACACACCAAGAGAGAGAGAGAGAGAGAGAGAGAGAGAGAGAGAGGGAGGGAGAGGGAGAGAGACAGAGAAGTCTTGAGAGGAAGAGGGCCAATGAGGCAATCGAGCTTAGAATAACACCAACATATAAGGAAATTAACAGTAGGGCACCTTAGATTAAAAGTTGCACCTTTCAGGCTTTCTGGATGATGGTTCCTATAGGTGGGAAATTTTCTTTTTTATTTCAGCATTTACATCACAGAATCCAGCCATTAATTGGGACTTGGGGCAACTTGGAAGTCCCCATCATAATCATAATGTATATTACCTTAAATCTATATGATATCATGTTATGCATAGACTTCCCCAAGTGCAAAATATATAAGTGAAAATTCTAAACCATCGGTGTAAGAATATGATCAAAATCAGAAGCAGAAACGCAAAAGGTTGAAAAAGGAATCTTCATGTTTCCTAAAGGATAAGAAGCACCAAGGCGTATAACTTTTATTTTTAAATTATCATCCTTGAATATATGAAAGTGTGAAATGCTCATAATAAGAATGCAGCATAGACGAAATAACAAAAACATTAAATATAACCTAACAAAATCCACAAACCTATGAGGTCCTCCACGAGGAATTGGAATTTCAGTTCTCCACTCCTTTTCTAATGGTTTTCCATCTTTGACTGCAAGGCTCCAATGATCTACTTCAGGTGTGTACCGATTCTCCCCACTGCCACCCATCACATGTAGTCTACCTCTCAAAGTTGAGTTGCAGGCGCATACCTGAAAATAATCTTATTAGACCTTTTTCACAAAATTTTAAAACAGCAGAAAGAACAAAAACATCATGAACAATCTTGGACAACAAATAAAAATAGCCCCTCATGGATTACAGCACCGCCACTGGGCATTGCTATCTTAAACTAGTCAGAGAAAAGGGTTGCCGTTAGCTATCCAACTTAGTACCGCTGCTAAGCAGAGTACATTTAGGACTATAACCCACAATAAAATAACAACCATGTCAAAAAATCCTAAAGGTAAGCCAAATTGAATTTCATTTATAAGCCAAAGTTTAGTTAGTAAACAATGAAAATGATGATTGTAGAAGATTTAAATGTACTTAAGAAGAATCTCATAAATAACATAAAGGATAACACTCTCTATACAAATCTTAGTCCCCTTTGAGAGAATACACACGAAGCTGCAGCAAATGCATTCATATATCTTGACATTTAATTTCTCATCTCTGCACTATTTGTCCTTGTAGTAGAACTTCTTAAATTGTAATTAAAAAATTATGGCAAAATTAATGAAATGCTTCTTGACTTTTAATGATTTTTTTAAAAAAAAAACTAGGGAACAAAATGGAAGCACAAGAAAGAACCATAAGTTAAAAAGGCATCAACATTTCTGAAGATCCATTAACACAAGTTACAATAAAGGTGTCTAGTGTCAAAGTCCATAAAAAGGGGAGGTTACAACTTTAAATCTTCCTCATTATTTGTCTTTCCCTTTAAACAAAATGCATTTAGTCTCCATAAAAGAACCATAAGTAAGGATCAAAACAGTGAAAACAAACAAGTATTGAGGAAAAAAATGCTGCAAATAGTAGAATTTAGATGAGAACCAAATTGGTTTCTATAAGGAAAATTAACAAAAAAACAGGGAGTGTTTCTCTGGTGCAAGCCCAACATATGATTTTCAACCATGACAGAATAGACACATTCACGCATACCGAGGAACAGGTAAGGGTAGCAGGTCCTGCCATTTCTTTGTCTCAGTATCGAGCACAAATGTATGGGCTGTAGGCCCTCCGCATTGCGGACCATATTGTCCGGTAACTACATAGATATATCTACCATCTGTTACCATTCCTAAATGTGAATGGGCCATTTCTCTTGGCATATCAAATCTTCCTCCCCATGTGTTATCTGTAAAATTGTAGATATCAACATGTGAATGCACCTGTGAACAGATAACAGTACAGACAACTCTATAAGCTCAAATATATAGTGAGAGGGTTTCACAAAACAGAAACAAGTACAATGAGGGAATGTTACATTTGATAACCAATTGGTAACATAAATAAGCCATATCATGATGTGCAACTGCTTCTCAGGAGCACTACAGTAACATATAATGCCAACCCAAATAATTGAGAAAGGCGTGATAATCTGACACTATTGGTCTTTTAAAAGTAAATAATTCCATCCTGATGTAGAATGAAAAATTAGTATTCGCCCCACATTGCCCCTCTAACATAAGAAGCCAAAAAGGTCTCAACATTCAAAAGGACTGTCCTTTTGTTTAAGCAGAGGTGATGTAAAGAATAATGCCACGAAATTGTGTGTTTATTTATGTGTGTGAATATGCCAAAAAATTCAACCATGAGCAGCATAGGAGCAGTAAAATGTCACAGAAAATCAACTATGAAGGGGAGTGGGAACAGTTAACACTTGGTATGAGATAAAAAACCTGAAGGCTTAAAAAATTTGTTACGTAAATCCCAGAAATCCAGAGAGGGTTTAGTAGCAGTCATGAATATCACCCAAGAACATCATTAAGCTATGATGACCCAAGAAAAGTTCTCAACTAGAAAAATAACAATAAGCTAAAGTCTCTTTCATGCATTACAGTTACTTTTTAATGTATATATATATATATATAGATAACACAAAACTAGAGATGGGAATTTGGCTCAAAATGGTTTCAAAAGAATGGTTCAAAATTGTCTAAAATAAACAGACAACAATCATAACATCCCTTTTTCTTTTCTTCTTCTTCTTCTTCTTCCATTTTTTTTTTTGTTTTTTTGTGGTGGGGGTGTTTCGATTTTTTTTTTTTTGGAGGGGGGGTGGGGGTTTGGTTTAAGCTCATGGTATATGTAAACTCAAATTTAAGTATATCCAACTAAACATAAAAAATCTTCAAAGTTAAAATCTACAATTAATACTAGTTATCATTTAAATTAGATATGCTCTGTTCTGTTTTACACAAGCTCTGCCAAACAGAGCAACAGATGTTATTCATATACTTTGACAATCTTTCCACTAAGAGAATCACATGATGAAATTTAAACAGAAAATGAATTCCACAAAAATGGGCTCAGTAGAAGCTTCTCACATAATCGATGCTTCCATATCCAGCAAACACATAAAGAAGATTCTTAATCTGTATTGCTGCCCCATCTAGACGAGGCACTGGTGCTGCTTTCATCTTTTCCCATTTCAATTCCGGTGCAGGTAAATCTTGAAAAGTTGCTGGTAAGATCCTCTTAGGAACAACATCACTCTTAGTTTTAACTTCAATATTTTCTCCCTACAAATAATGCAGGCTGGTCATTAGTTTCAAGGATCTAAACAAAAATTTTCTTTCCCAACATCTTTTCAAAAAATACAGACCCCATTCAGAAAATGCTGCAAAATCAAGGGTGAGGATCAGTATTTCTAGTTTCTAAAACAAGAAAACTTCACCAAACTAAGCAGATGAGTTTACCAGATGATGCTTACAAGAAATTTCAAGGTTTGTCCCAAATTATGGAAATCCCAAAGTCAACAAATTAAATATCAAATACTAAATCCCTAGAGATTCCCTCACCAAATAACAAATACTTTAAAGTTCTTAAATAAAGGTAAAGATTTAATTTTTTAAAATCGAAAGTGCCTCAAAAGTACATTGCTATACAAGGATAAGTTGGCTGAGGACTACAATTTAATCAAAACCCAAATCACAAATAAAATAAGATCTAAAAATCTTAATGTTGGGGGGTCAATCACTTGTCACTCTGGGACCATATAGACTATGGGCACATCATTGATTTTGCTACATTTTAAGATAAGCAAAATTCCCTAAGCTCAAATGACTTTGAAATTGATGTTTATTAGGGTCAAGGATATGTTTATTTCCCGCATTTTACTACCCACCTAAGAGATTTATAACATTTCATGTCTGATAAAACTTTTTTGTGCAAAACTGAGCTGCACCAAGACTTATCAGGATCCCAAGACTTAAGTGTTTGTATAAGCAATGGTATTATTGCAGACACAACTAGCACTAAATAATTAGATGCAATAATACCACCGCTTGTACGAAAACTTAAGTCAACAACAATGTTATTCAGAACAGTTTATCTTCCACACATTCAAATTAGCACATAATATGCCAGGTAAAATCGAGCTGCTTGAGAACTAACCAGAAGCTCAATTCCACTTAACATAAATTGCTGTCATAACCCAAATACATTTTACTAGAAATACTTACAACTATCAGCAACCTAATTATTCTGAACCTTCCACCATGTTGCACACATTTTCTAACTTTAATTTGGTTTTAACTTGCCAAGAGGCCACAATCATTAAATGAGAATTGGCAAATCAAACTCTACACAATTACAGAACATTTAATTTTACCGTGTGGGTGTTCATTATCAACAATTTTTAAGCACAATTAAGCTCTCATTTTGTAACTTTTCAAACACCCAATTCCACCAAACAACAAAATAAAACACACCCATCAAATAATAATAATAATAATCAAAACAAACAGAATGACATGATTGCACCAATGTGAAACCCTAGGTCTATTATAAAACATAAAAGAATTCAGTGCAATTAAGTAGCTGAACAAGCTTACCTTTTGTGGGCTATTATTGGGCAAGATTATGGAATTATGATGAGGGGACCAATTGGAGGCGATGTTTAAGTAAGACGAAGTGAATTTAGAAGAAGAAGCCCAGAAGAAATCAGCGACTAATGCAAACCCTAGAATCATCACAAATATCGCCAATACCACTCTCGCCGGCGACGGCTTCGTCGCGTTTTTTCCGACGAATGAGCGTCCCATATCTCTCTCTAATAATTTATCTAAATCAAATCAAAGATTCTACTATGTCATTAGGTGTATATGGGGATATACATTTATTCGTTGAGAAAAAAAAAGAGAGAAGTGGAATTAACTGTTCTTTCTTCACACTGACACTCGCCCTCTGTATCTCGCTCTGTCTCTGTAAAAATTGGACGGATCTTGAAATGGGACAGACCCGAACCGAGTCCTCATCACACGCACGCGCGGTCACCACCGACATCGGCATTTTTTGTAATTTTGTTAGTCTGCTACCATTATCAAAGATTAACGCAATATTAACCCTCATGCCCCCTGTAGTTTAAAGTAATTAAGAATAACGACATTGTTTGCTATTCTTTTCAAACGGGCCTCTACCGTGTATGGTAACTCAGGTTCACTTGATAGATGTACATCAGTATGTTGGTTACTCGACACAAAGAATATATGGGCAATGGGTTTCATAACTCATACCAAAATAAAGGGCATCGGCCGTTACAAAAGTCAATCCTCCGAAATAAAAGTTGGGCCCTTATCCGGCTCAGAGATGGGGTTAGGCTCAAAGCCCGAGCCCGACCATTTTTTAAGACTTTAAATTTTTTTAATAATTATTAATTATTTGCTTTCTGTTGTGCAATGGGCTCCCACCACTTCAAGAGAAAAATATAAGGCACTAGTCATTGCACTGCGCTCACCAACAACAAGGGCAATTACTCTTTTCTTTCTTTCTTTCTTTCTTTTTTTTTTTAAAATTTTTTATTTATATATCAAAATATTTAAGTAGTTTAAATATTTTGAAAAAAATGAACTGTAATGTGTAAGTCTTGTGTATGCTATTGCGTAATACTACAATGTCCATGTGTTGTGTTTTTGTTCTTTTATTTTATAATAATTAATATTGTTCTTTTATTTTATAAAACTCTTTGATAAAATCATAATCCTAATTTTAATAGAATTGAACTTTAGTATCTTGAACACTAACTTGACTTTTGACCCTTAAATTCATAACAATGCCCAAATTTTTCAAGTTAAGTCAATCGAGCTAAGGCTTTATAGGTTTTGTCATCCTAATAACAAATCCATCAATTCATTACAAACACTATTGATGACTAAATGGACATGCGGTAGTTAGATCGGGTCTATACAAATTCAACACAACCCATTATTGATTGAGTTTGCAAAAAATTAACCTAACCCAATCAACTAACCATGTTCCACCTAAATTGATTCAACACTTAAATCATTGGGTTGATCTCATTAAAAAAATTAAAAATCAAATAGATTTAAATATTGAAAAGTTTGAAAATATCTAGTAGATTAACCTACTACAAATTCAATTCAAATAGGGATAAAAAATAAAACATGTCAATTCTCCATAGTGCCATAAAATATTAAAATGTTGTCCGCCGTCTAATATCTATTAAAAAACAAAGTAACAAAAATAAATGTTGTCTACAACATCATATGGCATGGTATTTGAATATTTATCAACTTATGTTTATTGAGAATTGATGGTTTGATTTCAATTTTGAACTTGGAGTCCAGTGAATCAGCATCAATATCATGTTTAAAAGAGAAAAATTGAAAAGAGAAAATAAAAAACACTTAGGAACTATGTTTGGTTATTTAGGGCTTTACATTTCACATTTGATATTTTTTTCCTCCTATTTATTAATTTTTGGCTTATTTGAATTATATGGGTTTATAGCTTTATATTAGCGAATCCAACGAAAAATTTTGACCAAATCAACCTATTTTTATCGGGCTAGATTGAGATATAACTTATTTGGGTTCATGCTCAAGCTGCAAGGATCACCTCAGTGCAAGCGTCTGATGGCTAAACAGAGCCAAAATTCCTATTTATATTTTTTAAAAATCATTAATAGTCCTTTTATATACATATATAAAAAGGACTGCCTGGTAAAATATTTGGCATCTTCTAAGAACCTACCCGGGAATCTGGAAGCAAAATTCACGAATTTATTTGATGTCAATTACTTTGAGAAGTATTCTCTCTATCTACCGAGCGAACAACCAATTAAATGCATCTAGTCACATGATAATTTATCTACTTGTTCTTTTAAAATACATAAACAAGTATAAGCCAGCCAAGACTAAAGTGGTGGCCGGCATGACGGCCAAGATCAAAAGTAAATGTGTTTTTGAATCTTCCATGCTATTCATGATTCAACCCATTCTTCAGCTTTGAAACGAGGCTCTAAATAATTGCAGTATGTTTGCTTAAGAAATAAGTCAAGCCAAACCTTTCTTCATATCTAAAAATTGCACATCATGATGAAGGTTGTTAACAAACTACAACCGAGTTGCTTTAAAATAAAGCCTCAACAACTTGCAAAAAAAAAAAAGCAATATTTTTTTTCTCAAAAGGAAATTATGATGCTTTTCCTTTGCTAGGACATTGGCACATGTCTAAGAATTTGCCATTGATAAAAGCATTAAATTGGCATGCAAAATGAACTCTCTCTATATATATATAGATACGTCACCAAACTCATCTTACACAAATTTCATGATTGAAAAAGTAAATAAACACTACAGATTGTATGTGAAGACAATATATTTTCATATCTCACAACAATATTTTTTTTTTCCTATTTAACATAACCGCAATCTGCTCACACATTAGATTCCCTACTACTCAACCAACCTTCACCACAAAGCCATCACTCCCTAAAGGAAAAAAATAAATGGGAAAGAGACCTTAACGATCTATACAAGAAGGTAATATGCAAAAACACTACCACAAACAATGCCGCCTGATCAATCATCATCATTACTCCTCATTCTACTACCACCTTCACTATCCACGGCATCCAATTTTAAAGGACAAAAAAAAAAAAATCTTAAACAAGCAATTGACTGAAAAAGCTCGTGATGCACGTACGACTAAACTGGTATGACGTCGTTCTTGGAAGCATCTTCGCATCTTAATACAATTCCATCAAGGCTAGCAGGAACAATACATTTGGCCCATTGGCATCCTGTGGTGATAGGTTCAGGCGGAGGGACAATCATGAGCACGTTGTCATTCCTCTGAACAACTCCCATTACACTAACAGTGCTTCCTTCTTTGATATACCTACAAAACGAATAGTTATAAAAGATTTGGAAACTTGTCAATCGCATAATAACACTTGTTGTTTCTTAACTAAAAGAAAGCAGCCCACACTCAGGTCAATGATTACAGTGAGAACACGAACTCAAAGGGTTTACCCTTCTTTCAGTCGCATTATACGATCATCACTTGAAAGATTCCTATCCGCCAACCACCTGATGAACTCGGGAGATAATTCTTCCTTGCCAGGATTGACATCAATGGCGAGGGAATCATCAACATAAGGAGTCACCCTTGCTCCATACCCAGTTTTAACCAATGCTCTTAACCCAGACTGGAAATCAGAGATGTAGAAGTCAACCGCACGCCTCTGCAAAATTATATGAAAAAAGAATCCAGTCAAAAGTGTGAAAAACAACAAAGCTTAAGTGAAAATTTATCCTACATGAAAGGGAGTCCTTCGATAATGAAATATCAGCACCCCATCAATTCAACTTGAATAAACACAGGCAAAGAGATGAAGAATGTGTAATAGAAAAATGTGGAATTGGCATTTAAGGTGGTGACAGATGGTAGTTAACACACAAAAGCAAGACTTGTTCACCAACCCAGAAACCACACTTAAAGGTGAGATACCTGTTATCAGTTCAAATTTCACATATTGACTTGAAGTATAAAATCTGACAAAATCAATTCATCAATTAATTGTCCAACAAATCTAAATAAAAAAGAAATAAAAAGGAGAAATTGTCCGAAATAACTCGGGAAACAACGGCGAATACGTTTATCAGATGACAAACTATGAATCAAAATTACCATGTCAATTTTTCAATTACTCACTTCTAATGATCTGAGCCCCCAAGTAAAACGGCAATGCGTGGGGTTGGCAGCTTTTGAACCCCATCCTCGGTACTCGTACAAACTTGTGGATGTGTATATACATCTAGGAACTTTTTGGAAGGATGACTCAAGAGGAACATTACCGCAGGTGACAACCTTCAAGAACATAAACAAACATTTTATACAATATCATTCAAACACTTTGGTAAATGATAAAGAATTACCACAAAAATGAGCATACCATTGGCATCAGAAATTACATCTTGAAGGGTTCAATGCCCTTATATACAGAAACATATATCTATTAGACACTCAACTCTTAGACAAACATCAGAAATTGGTCTTTCTTTCAGTATCTAACTAAATATCTAGTAACAGAATTCTTTATCATGCCCAAACATACTGAAGTGCAGCCATAACCAGCCTACCCTTCAACCAACACATCCTAGAGAAGATGCATTATCAAGAATCCAGATTATTCAATCCATCATCTCCACTAAATTTTCATTATCATCATCTCCAAAGGAAAACTTATAAGAAGATGCATTGTACATGAATCCTATCGATAGCCTATCCAGCATGATATCTTTCTTTGGGAACTAAAATATAGTTTGCAGAGCACTCTGATAAAAAAATTCATTTGCTTTTTGGTTACTTTAATTTTTATGTGCACAGTGAAATTCCTACTCCAAAGTTACATCTCCACTCACAAACAAAATGAACTCTTTACAACATTCAATGATGCAAATAAAAAAAAAAAGAAGAAAATAATGTAAATAACTAGAAGCAGATTCAAGAGATTGGCAAGAATAATGACGCTAGACAACACAAACTGTTGATTAAACTATACTTTTTTTTTTAATTAAACCAACAAATATGTATTAAAATCCAAAGGATGTTATTAAGTAAATCACATACCCCAGAGATCTTCACAAATTGGCCATTCTTGGCGTTTCTAAGCTCAGCGTCTGGATAACGAGCAATATAACTAATAATAGCTTTTCTTCCCCAAAATGTATTCCAACCAAACAAAGCAGCAACACAGCTGAAAAGGACCACAACAACAATGAGCAGAATGGCATTGTGAACTGCTCCAAGAATAAAACCACCAGCTATAAATCCCATCACAAAAAGGAGAATCAACGACCAGAATATTGGCTTTGGGAAATTCCTCTTGGAGTCAAAGTCCTCATCTTGGCTAAGGACAGTGATGGCCTGATTATGAGCAACAGAGCTTGGTATTTTCATTGATCCTGTGGAGTCCAAAGGACCAGATACCTTCCTTGGTGCCCCAGATGAATTAAGCGGACCTGAAGAGATCGGTCCAGATGTAATGAGACCAGTAGTAGGAAGAGCAGGAGCAAGGGGGCCAGAATTTTGGCGGCCGCTCGGTGTCACTCCTCCAGATTGAGGACCGGAAGACTTCTTTAATGGTTCCCCATGTTTATTAAGTGGTCCAGAATTTGACTTCTTTAATGAAGCTGAACCAGACATGACTCCAGAAGAAACAGGACCTGACGTTGAGTAGCTAGCCCTAGAGGCAGCATTAGGCATGATAGGTCCTGAATGTGAAGCAGCGCCACCAAAAGATCCAGTCCTTGAAGGAGCATTATTTATAGGTCCTGACTTCCTAGACTTGGAACCATCAACAGGGATATCAAACATTTTCCCTAGCTCTCCAGATTTTTTTATATCGCCTCCAGTATAAGGCATGGCTACTGAGCTCATTGTTGGTGTCCTTTCTTTGGGCTGCTCTGGCCGGCCTGATACGTAAAGGCCATTGCTGAGCTGATGAGATGGGAACCGGGAACCCATCTTGCTACTCTAAGAGGCTCCACGCAATACCACAAACCAAAGACCACTAGTAGTATGCTGATGCAATTTTCACAGTTCACCTAAGAATAGAAGAACTAAGCCAATCAGAAGGAAGAAGAAAATATCAGACTTATGCCACCATCTTGTAAAAAAGTCAAGATAAAGAAGAAGATCCAAAGCAAACCAAAAGGAGTCGGGACTTTGGCTGAGTGCAAGATACCATCATATGAAGACTTATTTTAAGTATTTTCATGTTTCCCACACATACAAATTCTTGATATTAATCATCTTGCAAGATGTAGAATAGCAAAATTTTATGTAGGAGTCAAGAGATAACATTTACAGACTTCTACCGCCCAGAGTTTCAAAAAAAAAAGAACCACAAAAGAGTGAGATCTAAGACATTTAAGAAAAGTAACATCTGATTTCAATACTTAAAACTTATTGCTTCTTGTCTATCTCATGTTCTCTAAATCATCATACAAACAAAAAGGAGAAACGTTCTAAAATATTCGAATTTTCCATTTAAGAAAGGTTTCAAATTTCATCTAAGCAACATTTGCACACACGATGATGATGATGATGATAATAATAATAAAATGAAGAAGATCTACAATGAACAAGTAGAAAGTTCAAGTTTAAGAGCTCTCTCAAGCACAAACAAGTGCAATATAACTCCCCTAGCAATGCTAATTGCTAAGTCCAACACTTAATACTCTTAACCTAACCACAGTTCCTTATCCAACATTCTCCAGAAGCAAGCAAAAAAAAAAAAATCAAAAGAACAAAGATACCCAGTTCAACAAAAACTACAACAAAAAAAATCAGAAACTTCCATTTAGAGAAAGATTTGACCAAAACGACACCGTTCAAACACTTCAACTACCAAATACAAAGAAGAAATTTATGAACTTAATTCAAGAAATTAAAACACACCCAGATCACCATTCCGAGCAAAACCCAAGAAAGCGGGAAAGATCTAAGAAAACAAGCTAAGATTTTGGGTTGTTTTTTCAAAAGCTAAAGTTAGTAACAAAACAAGGCAGGGACAAGATTGGAAATTGAAAAAAGCATAAATATCACAAACTTACCAGTTAAAGTAGTAGCGGGACTGTAGCAGTAGCAGTAGTAGCAGCAGAAGAAGAAGAAGAAATCTGAAAATTTGGAGACATCTTTTGCTGCAGCTGCTGTTGTTGTTGTTTGTGTTGCTTGTTTCTCTCACTAGAAAATGGCAGGTGTTTCTCTCTCCAGAACCTTATACATATAAATGTGTTGTGTCTTGTGTGTGTGTTTGTGTGCTTGTGAGTGTCACTTGCGAGAGCCGCAACAACTGGTGGGTTGTCTCGTCCAGCAACAAGCTTTTTTTTTTCCCCCCTCAAGCTAAAATGATTATTAAGACACTAATTAGTAATTATTGTTTTTTCTTTTTTTCTTTTTTATTATATTTACAACCACAATTGTTTGGTTTATTTATTTTATAAATATTTCCTAAATTAGCTCGATTAATTTGAATATCCGGACTCATAACGAATGTCAAATATTTAAAAGAAAATTAACTTTCAAAAATAGTACTTTAGCCCTCAACTTTAAGAATAATTTGATGATAACATTGTTTGAATATCTTAACACAAGATCACAAGAATATGCTTTTTAAAATTTAAAGAAAAATTAACATCTATATAACAGGCAAACCCTCGACCTTAAAAATGAGATTATAAAATGTCTTGCACATGTCGAAGAGTGTGGTTTGTCAATGTTCTAATTTTAGTGACTGTTTAGTACGGTTTATTTTATAGGCTTATATAAGTACTTATTTAATTATATAAGTTTTTATCATAATTTTTGTCATTATTTGATTTTTTTTTAATAGAGTTTTGAAGCTTAAATAAGTTATTTTGCCTCTATTAGTGAAAGTTCAAATTTTAAGGTTTTAAAAATAGAGGTTGAAAAGTTTTTTAAAATGTCAAAATATTTAAAATATCTTCTACTTATTTAATAATTTTATTTTATTCTTTTTGTAATATAACTTTAAAAAATTTATTTATTAAAATAATTTTATAAATTTTTAATAAAAATTTTCATCAATAACCAAACAATTAAAATTTTTTAAATAAATTTTATTTTATAAAAATTTTACTAACAAAAACTCTAATTAAATAGATTCTACTTTAAAAAGTTGTACCAAACTTAACTTTAATCATATGAACAAAAAATAAAGTTATTTAGACTAAATACGATATTTAAAAAAAATATTATTTATTTTTTTACCCATTTACTTAAAATCTGTTGGATAATAGAAAACATTTAATAATTTATTGTTTATAATAATTAGAAGTACTACGCTACCCAAAAGTGCTATGATTTGATGTAGATAAGTTCCTCTTTTCTCTCTCACCCTCTCCGTTAGGTTATTGAAATGACTTATGGCGTCATGTTACTTTTTTTGAAATGTCAATAATACCCTTCATCGTTCCTCTAATTCTTTTTTCCTTTTTACTTCTTTCTTATTTTTTTTAAAGTTTTTTGATAAATTTTTTAAATTATTAAAATCAAACAATCAAGTACATTTGCAATTATTTTTTTATGCTATAAACACAAAAAAAAAAAATAGTAAAAAGTATTTTTCTACTTATTTCTTTTTTGACCTTTTTCTTCCCAATTTATTTTCACGAACTCGAGTGATAGGATAGGGTGTCCTTAAAATACTGTAGTCCGACCCAAATTGACCACACGAACGACTGATATTGACTTGATAATTTTTATTGTCTCCGCCATTTAAATGTCACAAATATTTGACCACTAATTAATGATAAAATAAAATAAAAATTAAACGTGGTGATATCACATCAAATCTCACCATTGGTCTTTGTCAAGGGCACACAAAATTTCATCTAGATAGGGAACTGATGTGACTCAATCAACATATTATAATTTTTTTAACAGAAATTTCAAAGATTTCGGATTTGGTTTCATCCGCCACCCATTTGTTTATTTAAGTACCGTAATTAAATTTCTTTAAATGCTAGTTGTTTTGCTTAGTGGCAGACATCAATGAATGTTCAAGCATCCCTGTTATATGCAAACTGTTTTCACATCTTAGGACTATTTATTTTCCCCTTTTTTGTTTTTGTTTTTCGATAAGAGGACTGTTTATTTTAGGGAAGTTTTCAACTTGCCCACAAAATAATTGCAATTCATTGTTTAATACATCATTACTATTATTATTATTTGTTATTTCTCTAAAGAATAATCAGAGCCCATATCAGTATTCATTACACATGATAATGAATTTTTCTTTAAGTTTTGTTAGTGATGCTAATCATGTTTGTTTTTTTTGTGCAAAAAGGCTCTTTATATGAAAAACAAGTTTGTCTACATCAATTACATCAAAACTGGTCAATATTTTATGTCCTGCCCACAAAATCAAGCTTTCATTTGACTTTTTTTTTTATTTTTTTATATAACAATAGTGACCTACAAGCAAGATTGACCCCTATGTAAATATCAAATTAGTTGTCCTCCACAGATGTTTGATAGTGAAATAAACAGGCTTTTATTAATGATCTATCAGTTTAATAAAATCCTATCACATTCGCATTTATTAAAAAAATAACCATGAAGATTAATTAAAAATAAAAATAAAAATAAAAATTTGCATATTCAACGTAACGCTGCCGGCTCATTCCATTGACGACTTTTATAACCAAGACGTTTTATCATTCAAAAACACTATATTTTTCAGGGTCCGCCGCAACTGTTGCGGTAAAATAATATTTAGATCCCTTATATTTTTTATAAAATAAAATAAGTAGAAAATATTATAAATATTTACATATAAATCCTTTTTCATATCTATTTTAAACAGAAAATTTATAAATATTTACATATAAGTTCTTTTTCATAACTATTTTTATTATTTATTTTTTTATTAATTATATTTTATTATTATTTTATTAGTTATTAATAAATAAATATAATATGATATAATAAAATAATGTTCTAATATAATTTATTTTTATATTATAATATTTACATATAAGTCTTTTTTTTTATAAAATGACATTTGAAAAGAATTTTAATAGTTGTTATTGTTGTTATTATTATTATTATTATTATTATTATTATTACTATTAAATTTTGTTATTTTTATTTATTTTAATTATTATTATTATTAATAAAATTTATTACTTTTATTATTTTAATTTTTATTAAACCGTAATTAATTTATTATTATTAGTATTAATATTTTTATTATTAAAATATATTAACTGTATTATTTTAATTACTATTAATAATTATTATTATTAAAATTTATTAATAATATTTTATTATTTTAATTATTATCATCGTTAATATTATTATGCTATTAATTTCATTGTTATTTTATTCTTATTATTAAATTTTATTAATTTTTTTACTAATATTATTGCCATTATTAATAACTAATAAAATAATAATTAAATATAAAAAAATACAAATAATAAGGAATTTGAATTATAATAAGTTATTTACTTGAGATATAGAAATTGGAATTTGAGATATAGAAATTGAAATTTGAGATACAGAAATTGGAATCAGAATGAACAACATTCCCATTAATGTGTTTATTTTATTTTATAATCAAATCGATTGTTGCAAATAACTAAAATACCATTTGTTAATTATGTCCCTAATATTATTTGTATATATTATAATTAAAATAATAATAATAATTAAAATAATAAAAAATTATTAATAAATTTTAATAATAATAATAATAATAATTTTAATGGTTGTTGTTGTTATTATTATTATTATTGTTATTAAATTTTGTTATTTTTATGTATTTTAATTATTATTAATAATAAAATTTATTACTTTTATTATTTTACTTGTTATTATATAACAATTAATTTATTATTATTAGTATTAATATTTCTATTATTAAAATATATTAACTGTATTATTTTAATTACTATTAATTATTGCTATTATTAAAATTTATTAATAATTTTTTATTATTTTAATTATTATTAATGGGAATGTTATTTTATTAAAATGATAAAAGTAATAAATTTTATTAATAATAATTAAAATAAATAAAAATAAAAAAATTTAATAGCAATAATAATAATAATAATAATAACAACAGCAACAACTATTAAAATTCTTTTCAAATATCATTTTATCAAAAAAAAGACTTATATGTAAATATTATAATATAAAAATAAATTATATTAGAATATTATTTTATTATATCATATTATATTTATGTATTAATAACTAATAAAATAATAATTAAATATAATTAATAAAAAAAATAAATAATAAAAATAGATATAAAAAGGACTTATATGTAAATATTTATAATATTTTCTACTTATTTTATTTTGTAATAAATATAAGGGACCTAAATATAATTTTACCACAAAAAACCAAATACTGTTGCACGTTGCAACGTAGGCGACCCCTATTTTTCAAGTGATATTCTAATATATTTCATTTCAAATAATATGGGGACACAACATTCATTAGTTAGTAAATTTCATTAGCTCATTCCGTTGATGATTTTTATTATCAAAACATTCTATCATTCAATAATACTACACTTTTCAAGTAATGTTCCACTACAAATCAGATGACATTTATCCATTAATTAGTGAATTTCAATTAAGTTACTAATTTAATTATTTCAATATCCAATGTTACATCACTTGAAATTGAATCTCTTAAAAAATATGAGTTGAAAAGTGTATCATCACTTATTCCTATATTTGTGAATCATCTACCAATATTAGTTTTTGTCAACTTCCTTTTTTTTTCTTTTTAAATTAACTTTCTTATGTAACCACACATTATTTGATTCTATACCCTTATTAAAGATGCACATATAAATGCCTCACCTTAAGGTGAGCAATGTCATCCGCTAAATCATTCTTCATTTTTCTTCCCCATGTTTATCATTTATCCTTTTCCTATCTTATATTTAAAACTTTTGGTTTTCCCTAATGATTTACCTTTAAAATATGCTTATATTATCTTATTTTTGCTACCATAATTACCACAACCTAGAACACCCAAGTACAACGCAAATAAGGTAGAAAGGGTGAGAAACATCATGCATCAAATGCAATAATCAACTCAACATTTTTGGATTAAGCAGGGCAACATTCAAATTGAAACAACTGGATTTTCAGTTACAGAAATAGGAAAAAGAATCTTCAACAATAAAAGAAATAATTATATCCATCAAGTATTTCCTTCTATACAGGGGAATCCAAGGGTGCAAACAGTTGAACAGAAAAAGGAAAAAACCTGAAATAAAGAAATAATAATAACTCCTCAAAGAAATCTAATAAATGGAGCAACAAATGGGATCAAATATAATGCCAAAATACTCTACATTAACAGAATTTTCAGCATTTAACGGAGGATGAAGAAATTAAAGTTCACGTGGAAGTGTAAATCTGTCCGTAAACGTTTCAATTTTTTGGCCACATTACAGCAATCTGATCAAATATGTAATATTTCTCCACCACATCAAGGCGAGTCCCATTAATCTTCAATCCCCTAAAAATGAAAAAGCAATACCCAAAACTATACACCAAGTTGAAGGAAAGGAAGAAAGAAAAAGAAAGGGGGGGGGGGGGGGGGGAGGAACCCAAAACCCAATCTTAAACCATCACATTAATAATCACTTATCACTACAAAACCACCACACACCACCATCAAATTAGTAGAGAGAACTAATATTTTTCAACTGGGTAACACGTGAATAAGTTTCTGATGCACATACTACTTACTAGACAGGGATGACATCATTATTTGATGTATCTTCACATCTTAGAATGATACCCTCAAGGCTAGCTGGAAAGATACATTTGGTCCATTGCCATCCAGTTGCTATAGGTTCAGGTGGAGGGACAATCATTAGGACATTATCATTTCTCTGAACGATTCCCATTACACTAACTGTGCTACCTTCTTTAATGTACCTGCAAAAGAAGCAAATTTTAAAATCAAGCGGGACAAACTTACTGAAAACATAAACATGGGTTTCAGTCTTGATTGTCAACTTCAATATAGTTGCATAATGTACTTCTGCATTTTTTTAATTGAACAGAGAAACACCACTAGGCTGTGGTCCTACTATAGTGCACTTGAAATAATCCATCAACTACAAAGAACTTAATACTCAACAGGATAGAGCAATTTACCCTTCTTTCAATCGCATCAGTCGATCATCACTTGAAAGATTTTTCTGCCCCAACCACCTGATAAACTCTGGTGACAAGTCTTTGTTATCTGGTTTAATATCAATAACGATAGAATTGTCGACAAAAGGAGTTACTCTCGCACCACTTCCAGTCTTAACCAGTGCTCTCAACCCAGATTGGAAATCAGAAATGTAGAAGTCAACAACATGCCTCTGTCAAACAACACAAAAATTCTGAGACATGCACATACTGAAACCTCCGGGGTAAGACTATTTGTTCCAGTGGGAACACAACACATCCCTTGACGCTGGAAGATAGGTATTATATGTTTCAATTGAGACATTTATAATTACAAAATTATAACTTCAAATGGCATCCAACTGGTAGGTCCATATACAAAGGATTATAATCCATTTTGACCATATTCTTTGTGTCAAAGGTCCTTGATCATTGGTTTCATTAAGAAAGAAAATCTCTTGAACTTAATCTTTTCATTCTAAAGGCTAAAAGTGAAAAATTAAAATGCCTATTTCCCCTTTAAGAACTTCCAAAATAGTTAAAAAAGAAAATTAGGGATTTGAAAGATGGACATTCAAGGTACTAACCTCCAGTGACCTCAATCCCCATGTAAAATGACGATGTTTAGGGTTGGCTGGTTTTGAGCCCCATGCTCGATACTCATATAAGCTAGTTGATGTATAGACGCATCTAGGAACTCTTCGGAATGATGATTCAAGGGGCACATTACCACAGGTAACCACCTTCAAGAATATATACAAACAAGTATCAATAAATCATAGTGTTCTGTTAAGCAAGCCAAAAACCAATAGTAAAGCCATATGAAAAGCTTCAGCCAGGCCCTCAAGCCACAGATATTAGGTCTATCAAAAAAATTATTGTTCTTTAATTCAATGCCCATATGAAGTTGATATCTCTGATGAATGTTTGACCTACTAATAATGCTCTCCATTACCGACAAATAAAATACCCACGTGTATAGATATTGCTAACTATAAAATATTCAACAAAATTTTCTTCATACTTTTCTGCATCATATTTCCTAATTATTATAAAATAAATAAATGATTCTCGGTTCATAAACCTCTTTTAGGAAAAATATGTCACAGATTTGTATATAGGTGACAAACAAATTATTGTACAAGAAGGATCGAACGAAATGAAATTCAACAAAATAAATGATATAAGTTTTCCTTTTCTGCAGTCTTCTCATAAAAAACGGCATTTATTGGTTGCATTGAACTCCTAGAGTATCCCATATTGGACTGCAATGCCCTCTTTACAATTTGAACATGTAGAACAGTTGCTGAAGATGTTATCAAGCAACAACTATTTGATTCAGTTAATCCTAGGATTTGAGGTCTTCTGATCAGTAACTAGTTCTTAACTTAGGTATACAATACACCCTCTATATCTAATTCCTTTCATGGTAAGTTAAAACAAATAAAGCTTCGGCTGGCATTTCCAATTTACAAAGAATGCGGCTGATGTAATTCATCAAAGAAGTTGCAAAGCTTGAAGTCCTCTTTGTAACAACCAAATGGTTAGGCAATGACAAGAATTGTGAGTTATAGACTTAAATGAGGGCCAGGATTTGCTGTGATAATAGACTCAGACAAATAGAAAAAGGGCAGGGAAAAAGATAGAACATAAAGCTAGCCTCACATTTGGAATTCTAAGGATTACTCGTTAGGATTTCAGGAATCTCCCCTGAAATAGACGCATCACACATAAAAACAATGTAAATTACCACACACAAGCACTAACCCCAGAAACAACTACTTTCAAAATTTTCTCCCAAAACGTAACCTTACATCCCAATTTCATTGCCACAAAGAAGGTTACCTCCTGCTACTGTTCTTAACAGCAATGTTTTGAGGCTGCTCAGAATGCTTGTAAGCAGCTAAAATTTGAGATTTGCAACAAAAACATAGTTAACAAGATGTGAATGAGGCCAATTAATGATGCAGCCTTGAAGGAACTAACCAGCTTTAAATCTTTGAAAAACCAAATAAGTTGGTATCAAGAAAGGGAGAAGAGAGGGTTGAGATCCTCCATTCTTACTTCAACCACATAATTTACCACATAGATAAGAAACTTTGTATTGTGAGTTAAAATGAATTTCTTTAGAGCTTATTTTTTGTGAACTTTAACATCAAGACTCAACTTCATTACTTAGTGTGATACATTTTTGGTGCTTTGATGTATTTATCAAGAGGGAAGAATTAAATAGCTTTCTTAATCATTAAATACAATTTTTCCTTGCTGTAGTTAAAGTTGGCTCCGGAAAATTACTGCTGAACCTATTGTTGTTAACCTTGGAACAGTAGAAGAATTGCTATAAATAATTGTAGTAAAGATTTGTAAAATTTGAGAACAGGAATACTAAATGCATACAAAAGTATTAGCATAGAATAATTCAAACATTAAAGACTTTCTTCATCATTACAAATCACATGTGGGTCATAGTTTTTCTTCTCATGGTAATTCTATTGATCACCCTAATATTTATGTAGATGCACCTGCTTACAGCTAGTTAGTAATTCTATTGATAAAATAGCTCTACTAATTTTTTTTCCCTTCACTTCTGACGAGTAAAGCTTATCAAAAAATTCCCAAGGTTACATTCCCTGCCCTAAAGTATAAAGCTATCACATTATCTGCATGCTATGCAAAAGTAACAAATAAAGACAGATATCTTCTTTTGCAAAAAGTTGAGCTACATACCCCAGTGACCTTCACAAATTGCCCACTTTTAGCAGTTCGGAGATCAGTATCTGGATGACGAGAAATGAAATCGGTGATAGCTTTTCTTCCCCAACAAGTATTCCAAATGAATATCGCAGCAATCACAGCAAAAAGAACCAAGACAACAATGAGGAGAATGGGGTTGTGGACAGCACCAAGAATAAAACCACCAGCAATAAATCCCATCACAAATATCAGAATCACCAACCATAACACTAGCTTTGGGAAGTTCTTCCTGAAGGAGTAGTCATCTTCCTGAGTAATGGTAGTAACAGCCTGGTTTTGTGCAATCGAGGAACTGTTCATTTTGATTGATCCTGAAGAATCCAAAGAACCAGATAGCTTTCGAGGAGCCCCAGATGAATTTAAGGGGCCCGAAGAAATGGGACCAGACGTGATGAGACCTGTTGCTGGGAGACTTGGTGGAATAGGGCCAGAGTTTTGTCGAGTTGCTCCACCAGATTGAGGGCCGGATGACTTCTTAATTGGTTCCCCATGTTTATTTAATGGTCCAGAATTTGTCTTCTTCATTGAGCCTGAACCAGGCCCTCCAGAAGATATAGGACCTGATGCATTGTAGCCAGCACGACCTGCAGCATTAGGAATTGATCCTGAATGCGTTGCAGCCCCTCCAAAAGATCCAGTCCTTGAAGGAGCGCCGGTTATGGGCCCAGATTTCCTAGACTTAGCACCATCCATAGGGATATCAAACATTTTACCCAGTTCTCCAGACTTCTTGATATCACCGCCTGTATAAGGCATGGCTACTGAGCTCATTGTTGGAGCCTTTTCTTTAGGCTGCTCAGGCCGACCTGACACAAAAAGGCCATTGCTGAGCTGATGAGATGGGTACCTGGAACCCATCAAGCCTCTTCAGCAGAACCCAAAAGAGACCAGACAATGAAGACCACGAAGAGGAAGCTGAA
Source organism: Luvunga scandens (assembly GCA_030449905.1). Classification (NCBI taxonomy): domain Eukaryota; kingdom Viridiplantae; phylum Streptophyta; class Magnoliopsida; order Sapindales; family Rutaceae; genus Luvunga; species Luvunga scandens. The sequence goes on along the minus strand of JASUUG010000131.1, from coordinate 13,889 downwards.
GAAGTTATTTTCCTTGCTGCGCAAAAGGTTAAAGCAATATGTCAAAACGCTTCAAAACATTTCCCAAACAACAAATTGGTTAAAAAGAACAAAGCGTAACTAATGTGCTGCTTGTATTTACCACTTGAAGTTAAACCAGGCCAAATGTGGGATGTTGCAGTCACATAGTTAACATCAGAAGGGAAAATTAAATGGAAAAAAATACACTACATATACACAAAGAGGCCAGATGCAAAGTTCAAAAACCACTACATATAAAGATCAATAAGAGAACATTATTTGCTTTGGTGGCAACCAAATGGCAGCTTTTCATACGCCAAATGTACATAATTATTCACTACCACCAAAATACCCTTATTTGAAACAAAGCACCTATACTGAGAAGTAAAAGACCCCATCAAAATCAAGAATTACAAACAAATTTTAAGCTTGTTACCTACCGAATCCAAACAGTCAACATACAAGAACAAGCACAAACAGATCTGCAAATCTAAACAACAGATAAACAAAACGATGAAAAATTAAAAATAAATTTTAACAAGCTGAGCAAAAGTTCTGCTTTTCAAGTCCTAAATGATCCAAAACACTTACATTCTTCAGCTTTTCATACGCCAAATGTACATAATTCTTCACTACCACCAAAATACCCTTATTTGAAACAAAGCACCTATACTGAGAAGTAAAAGACCCCATCAAAATCCAGAATTACAAACAAATTTTAAGCCTGTTACCTACCGAATCCACACAGTCAACATACATGAACAAGCACAACCAGATCTGCAAATAATCTAAACAACAGATAAACAAAACGATGAAAAATTAAAAATAAATTTTAACAAGCTGAGCAAAAGTTCCGCTTTTCAAGTCCTAAATAATCAAAAACACTTACATTCTTCACCTACCATCATTACTCCATAAAATTCCTACAGAAAATCAAATTACACACAAGATCACAATACAAGCCCATTGATAGAACTCGTCCTTAAAACCAGTTTCTAACGAAAGAGTGCCCATCACCTCATATACTCATTAATATTCCTGCTTTTAGTCAATGTGGGATCCAGGCTCGCAACAGATCAATGAACTCGAAAATCATTCTTCCTCTTACTTGTAATTTTCCCACCAACCAAACACAAACTATTTAACAACTTTTACTAAAATTCCTCGTCCCACATTCTTCCATCTGATTTTCCCACATACAAAATACTAAAAAATCTAATATAAATTGAAAAAAAAAAAGCCATTTCCAGAAGAAAAAAAATAATAAAAACAAACATAAGTCCATGAAAAGAGTAAACAGTTAAGCAAATACCTGAAAATCAAATGTGGGAATTGTTAAATCAATGAAACCAGTTGAATATACGAGTGATGCTAGTGAAAGAAGAAGCGACGATAGTGAGATCCCATCTGCGAAATCAGTCACAATCTTGAAAGAGCCGCAACAACTGGTGGGTTGTCTCTACCGGCAAACGAAAAATTAAAATTAAAAATAAAAATACAACTTAGCTGTGAATTAAAAAATAAAATAAAATAATTGTGTTATTAATTTAATATTAATATTATTAAAATAATATTTACATGAAAACTCACCTTTCGCCTTCTCACACACACACACGCGCACTCTCTCTCTCTCTCAAATTATATGTTAGAATTTGAGTCACTTATGTGAATTGTCCGATATGTCCCCCCCATGTTTCTTTTATTGTTTTAATGGGTTAATATCAAAATACCACCTAATTGTTTTAGAAATTCTCATCTCGACCCTAAACTTTTAGCATCTTCTGTTAAGATAAAGGTGCATTAGACGTTACACACACGCACACATATTGGTTCGTGTGTCTGAAAAAAAAAGAAATAATTCAAAATTAAAATAAGACATGAAGCCTTTAATATGATTTTTTTTATACATATCTAGAAATAAAAAAAAAGTCAAAATTACCAAAAAAATTATGCCATGAAATAAATAGTCCAGGCATCTCAAAATTTCATTACAAATATGTTGGATTCATCAGGAGGATGGTGAAATGTTGTAATTAATTCTCATAAAACTTGTGAAAAATTATCAATCACTCAATTAATAACAATTCATACATTACATCATTTAGGATAAAGTATAGTATACAATTTTAAAATACCTATTATTACTCAATTCTTTTCTTGCAAAAGACGACGAGTAAATTGTTATAATTATCACCATTAAAATTCTTAGTATTTGACCTATAACACTGAAATAATAATTTTTTTCACCCTTGTAATTGTTTTACGTTGCACTCCATTGTCTTTTCTTAAAAAAACACCTTTTGCAATCTATTGTTCTCCCAATTTTTACCACATACTACCTAATTCATTCTCAAGGATTGTTTGATTAGGTCTAAATATCAAACATGACTCGATTCTAATAAATAGATATTTTCTTACACATTGAATATGTTTAAATGTGCTTTTCGGGCACTAATATGCTTTCTTTAGAGTTGCTTGCTTTAAGTATGAACAACAAATATGACTTAATTTTAGTTACAGGATGTTTAAAAAATTTGTTTATTTTTTTTTTAACTTGGCATTAAATTACTTGATAGTTACAACTAAATAGAATATCTATAACAAATTGACTAAATGCCATTTAACAGTAATTTAAAAAGTACCCATTGTGAATTTTATTTATTCCATACTAACTACTATATCCTATAGAGTTTATTTATTCCTTTTTTTCTTATATTTTTTTTTCGATATGATGAAGGAAAAATACGTTTGGGTTTAAAATTCAGATTTTGATTTTTGTCTTTTATTTATGTTCAAATTTATTAAAAAATGTATTAATCGTTTTTATTTTTATACAACATGAAATATCAAATTCGGGTAATATTCTTTTGTTTTATATAACTGGAACCAGCTAGGCAGCCACTAGACTACAGCCAAAGCCGAGCCAACATTTATAATAAAAAAATCATTTGATGCACCAATAACATCTGACCCCTCATTTTTTTACATGTTCATAAATAAGAACATAGCTGGTAAATTTGTATCAAATAGGTCCCCGACAAGAGACAAGTGACAAACTTGATGGAATTTATCGAATAACATCGAAGAATCAATGGAAATAAATCAATATCACAAGCAACAAACACACCAAAAACTAATGGTAATTAATTTTTCATAAAATATTTCTGGTGTAGTTGTGTTAAATTTTTATTTTTGGGCCATTAATTTATGCACTTTTATTATAGGATAATTCAAGTACACGACACTAAATTATTTTTCTTAATTACATAAGATAATATGAGTTTATAAACTAGAAATAAGATTTGCATCTACACAAACAATATCCCACCAATACAATAGAAGTACCCATTATAAAGTTATAAAGTAATTTACTTATTTTCTTTCTTTTATACTTCAAATTTTTTAAAAGATTAGTTAAAAAAAAAATTCCGATGATTAAATTAATGTTTGTGTTTTTAAAAAATTTAAGCGAGTTCAAGTCAACATTTCCAAGTTTAAGTTAGTAAAACGCAAGTAGATAAAATAAGTTATAGTCAATATTGTCTGTGCTTCAAAAGGAAAAGTCAATACTTGTCTACAAAAAAATTTCAAGAGAAGAGAAAATGAAGAAAAGTGAGGAAACACATAAAAAAGAAAGAAAGAAAGAAAGATTCTAGAATACATGAATAAATAGTGACAGCTGGATTTTGAGAAAAAGATGGCTAATTTCCTTGTGTATGGAAGCTGGTCTATTCATTGTGAATTTGTGAAGAGTGTTGACTTTTTAAATTACAAAAAAGGACATAAAATTATAATATAATTTATATTTTGATCAAATATCACTTTATCAGAACAGGTCCTGTAAACATACTTTTTGATAATAAAATTAGTGTCATTAGGTAATTTATTTCTTCATTATTTCATAATAATTTTGATTTCATCAACAAAATTAATTGTATCATATATTATGATAAAAAAAAATAGTTGCTGTTTATGAGTTATAAAGACATCTTAATGTAAATAAATTCATATTCATCATTTTATGTAATTTTCAGTGATAATAGAACCATGATTACAAAAGGGGAGTGACACAAGGATATCGAGTGGGAGTGAAAAGCGCTACTCTACTTGTCAAGTTGATCAAGCGATTGACACTCTTTGTTTTGGGCTGAAATTTTTTATTAGGATTTAATTGTTGTTTATTTGGATGGGCTTGCGGCCCATCATTTTGTCTGCTTTTGAGCGGTGCCATTTAACCGCCTAATTATATTTCAACGGCCACTATTTTTCCGTTAACCCCCATAACAATTTTAAACTTATCTTTATCTCTCAACATAACCACCTAATTCCGAATTTACCCTTATTATAAGTTTTCTCTTTTTTCTAAACACCCACCATATAAAACTTATAAAATCTATGTTAAAAGGAAAAAAAAAAAAAAAAACTCTCATAATCACTATAAACTCTCTCTTTCTTTTTAAAAGTTTTATCCATCACTACCAAAATCATAAAAAAAGATTGGATACTTCTTCATTATCCTCTATTGAGTATTGTAAATTAATTTATTCAAAGATCACAAATGTCGAATATACAATATTCGAGAAGAGATAATAATTAAAAAAGTTAAAAGAAATTAGGGTTTAAGAAAATAGATTAGCTAAATTAGGTGTTAATAAAAATTATCATGTGGGTGTAATTAGAAGCTATTTGTCCTTTAAGTGGGGGTGTTTAAAATCCAATCCGATCCGCTTAATATGTTTGATCCCTAAAAATTCGATCTGTAAATTAATGGATTAGATTGGATTAAAAATTTGAAAATCCACAATTAGTGGATTCGATATAGATTTAATTATGTAAATACGCAAAAATCCGTGATTCCACAAAAAAAAATTTATTTAATTAAAAAATAGAACTGATAAGCATAGTATCACTACTTACTAATAAATAAATAAGTTAAAATGTCGTTAAATTAACATCACATTATATCTTATTCGACAGTAATATAAAAAAAAAATAAATGTTTGAGTAATTAAATAAGCAAATATAACTTTCTAAACATTAAAAATTCTAAAGTAAAACAGAAAACCGTAAACCAAACAAAACATTTTAGCACATAACACCAAATCTCTACCCATCGCATGCACAAGCCATCATTGGTTCACTTCACCACTTGAGGTAATCAAGCTTAATTTTTTACTTTCTTTTCAAGCTTTTCAAGCTCTTCAAGTTTCTTAGTTTCTTCCTACATCCAAGCTCTCAAGTTTCAACTTTTGTGTATATTTAAATTTATAATTTTAGTTAATTTTCATGTATTAAACAAATGAGATTTTTTCTTTTCGGTGTGTTATATTTTAAAACTTTGAATGTATTATTTTAGCTTCATTTAAACAATTAATATATTTAAATCTTATTCAATTTTGAAATTAATATGTGGTAAAATTATTTTTATATTAATTTTTTAATTTAATTACTTTGTAGATTGGACAAAATTAGAAAATTTTAATTCACAAATCAATCTGTGAAATGATGAATTAGATATGGATTGGGTTAAATCAACATCTGATCCGTAGACATATGAATTGGATTTGTATTGAATTTTATAATCCGTGAATTGGATGGATTGGATTGAAAATTTATAATCCATAAAATCGTGGATTGAATATGAATCGATGTCCAATCTGTAAAATTTGATCCGTGAGCACCCTTACCTTTAAGTCATTTTATATAATGATAAAATAAGTATTAGCATAAAAGTGATTAGTGGGGGCTCGTAAGATATAACGAGTGAGCAAAATATCATGACTCCTATTTTTTTTAAACCTGGACACATGGTATTGTTTTATTTGATAGTCAGAAACCAAACACCTATATAAATCTACAAGGTTAGGACTATTTGAATACATCAGACTACTCACTAAGCCTGCTTTAAAAAATAATTTCTTGTGTTTAAAACACCCCTAAACTAAAGTACAATTATGGACACTAATATATATATATATATATATATATATATATATATATATATATATATATATTTTATTTTATTTTATTTTTTTAAAAAAGAAATTTTAACTCTATGAACCCATCTTTACATATAACATAGTTTTGTTAAACCCTAATCATATTTTCATTAAACCCCAATCGACTAGTGGCATGTTTCTTCCTGAAGAACTGGGCACATGCGATTAGATTAAGGGTAATAAAATTGATGGTTGCGTCATCAATGACCATGACAGCCTCCTTCCTCTATGGCTCCAGCCAAGCTTGGGTCAACGTTGGCAGGAGACTTGCTATTGTTGCAAGTGCAGCAAGAGGAGCAAATGGTGCAGGTGAAGGAGACAAATTTAGACTAAATGCTGAGGCCAGCAATGAGAATGGGAGAAGGAGTTGCAGTAGCTGCATCTGTTTGTTCCGTTGCATATTTTACTTGCATTCAATCTATAAAAGTTACTTCCAGAGGTTGCAGCTTATTTTATGTTGGTGACTACTACAGAAGCAATAGTAGGAATACACATTGTTTGTTTGTTGCCTCCATGAAGAATTTGAGTAATTTACATCTCGAATCAAAGGTTGAGACATTGTTAAATGGGTGTAAAATGGGATAAGAAAGGTTTGATAGTGGCTATAGCTCAAAATGTTGACACTGGAGCCATATTAATGCAAGGCTTTGCGAACAGGGATTGACTAGCCATGACAATTTCCTCTCAGAAGGCAATTTCATCTCAAAAAATAATTAATAAAAAGGATGAATGTGTGCTGTAACTATATTCTTGTGAATCATATTAATAAAGAAGATCTTTAGTTTAATGAAAAAAAGGGGGGAAAAAACATTTATTGAGGGTTACAAATGAATTTAATGGGTTTAATGAGTGAAAACATTATTACTATAAAAATTGGGTTTAGTAAAAGTACATTGGATATTTAAGAAGTTTTATTGAGTAAAATTTAACATTTCAAAAATTTTAGGGTGGGTTTATAAAGTAAATGAGTATAATAAGTAATTTAGTGGGTTCAAATTGCCTCGTCCAATCTATAATTATTGTCATCAACATCAAGTATCATCAATAGTCATAATTAACAATTAATTATAGCTGTTGAAGGCTTATTTTGTGAAACAATAACTGTAACTTAGCAATCATTCTTTATAATGAATTGGAAATACTCGATAAATATAGTAAAACCTCTATAATTTAATTCTTGTTTATACAAATCTTTACACAATTCTGCTGAAAATATCAGTAAAATCTCTATAATTTAAGACTAGACAAATTAATAACCTCTATTTATATAATAATTTTTCACAGTCCCAACTTGGACCAACAGGGTAAATTAACAATTTCAATAAATTAATAAGATAAAAAAATTTCTTACACAACTTTGTGGTCTCATTCATATCATAAATTCATAATTTGCTAAAATTACAAATATAATTGTTATAATACATTGTTAAATAAAATATGACTCTATTATTACTTTTTTTTTCTTAAAATTTAAAAATAGTTGGATCTCACCTCTAATTTTTCTTTTGCTTCTAGAAATTTCAGGATTGAGTTCTAAAATTGCAAGAATTTTAATATTTTTTGGATTAATTCATTTTTAACTGATAAATTAGTAAAATGCAATTAATTTTTAGTTGATTAAAATATGTGTTCATTGAATTGCATACACACTCTATGAAGCCCCCAAGGGTGAGTCGGTCATTGGCGGTTGGCAGTGTTGAAATTGCGCTTTATAAGACCCGGTTTGATCATTTGGGGTGGTAAGGGGCATGAAAATTACATTTGGACTTACCCACCCCCCTTACCTTTTAAAAAGAAAAAAAATACACACTCTATGAAATTAATAAATTATTAATTTATTGATTAATTAATACCTCTTTAAATTAACAAGTTTTGTATAGTCCTAACATTATTAATTTATAAAGGTGTTACTGTACTCTAAAATTTCTAAAACTTATACAACTAAGAAAAAATTGCTGTAGTTCAGGTTCCTATAGGAGACTCTCATTTCCTCTTCAAATAAAAATTATGTAGAGATAGCTATCTACCCCTAGCTTATAGGTAGAGCAGATATCTTTACAATATTTATAAGGATAGAAATTGAGGTTATGCCATAATAAAATTGAAATAGGTGGTTCGAGTATATTCTAATTTAAATACCAATAAACATCTAATTGTACAATACATATCAGTAATTAAAAAAAATAGGGAAATTTATGTTTCCTCAAAGGGTCTATATAATAAGTTTTAAAAATGATGGAATTTTTTTAACCATTTCACCGGTTGATGACTATCCTTTATTAATGAATGCTTAGTAAATTAATAACTTTAATCAAATAATAAAATCTTGTAATCCCGACTTAGGGTAAAGTAATAAATTAATAATCTTGCTAAATTCACAAGATAATCCCTTTTTTTTTCATATCCTTTAGTGCCTGGTGTAAATATAAATTAATAATATAATTAATCAAATAGAAAAATATTAATAATAAATAACAAATAAAATTTATAATATTAAGGAGCTTTTATTGACAACTTCAATACTCAACTCCTTTTAAAAATAAGGTCTAATAACTTGCGACTAAAATAAAATTAATGACCAAGGTATTTATAAAGTTTATATTCTATGTATTTTAAGCAACTGAAACACTTTATCTTCTAGGGCATTAAATTTGAAAAGTACATACATAAATTCTATGTCTATGTACTCATATTGATTTTTGGCTTCTATGTACAGGTTCATAATATTTATTAATATTTTTAGTATATACATGATAACTTTTGAAATTTATGAATATTAGTCAAATAATAGTATACATACCAAAATGACACAAGTTATTAAAATGTAAAATTCTTCTTAAATTAGTAAATATACATTTGCCAATATATTAATATATTATTTATTTATTTATTAATAAATAAATAAATAATTTCACTAAAATAATATTTTTTCTTAGTCCCAACAAACATTTATTTATTTGAAAATATTTTTTCTTATTTAAAAAGGAAAAAAAAAAGGAAAAAAAGAAAAACATGTACATGCTTGTAGAGCTAGCCAAGAGGAGAATCAAGCAGAAGCCACGTAGATAAAAATGTTTGCATAAAATTTAGTGCAAACTACAAACGTGTCAGATAATTAAGAGCCCACGATCTGCTGACTGGTACAAGCACTTCTTCTCTCATGTGTATCCGCTCTTGCTTTTATATATTTATGTACAAAATTCAATAACTATATTCCTGTCTATTCCTTCTGCTGGGTTAATATATATAATTCCTGACCCAAAAAAAATATATGGATATATATTGTAATTAATGGATCAACATAATAGATCATCAGGAGCAAGAAGTGCTGCTTTTTGGGTGATGATTGTTTTGTGCATGTTTTTCATATTTGTTTCCGCTTATGGAGATGACGATATACAAAAGAGCCTTGATGATGATCATCACAATGAACATGAAGAAGAAGCAGCAGCAGGAGAAGAAGAAGCAAAAAAACCATCTACTTTAAACATGTTGAAAAGCACTTTTGCTCTTTACACAACTGCTTCTCCTTTAAGCAGAAGCAGCAGCGGATATCGGGACGAACTCAAAACGTTCTTGGACCAAGCTCAAGCATACTTCTTCCCTCCTAATCTTGAGTAAGTTCATTAATTAATTTTACTTTAGCCACCTACGTATCTTTTCTCCCCATAATTTATTATCATTTTATTAAATAATACATGGAAACCCGATGATTTTAGATTAAAATATTAAGTTATGTATTTAATCTCTCTGCGATTTAGTTTATTGGTTAAAATTTAAACTAAATGCGTGCAAAAACTTATATTATTCTAAATTTTTAAATTTAAAATAAAAATAATTACATTTGGCTATTATGAGGATGGTAAATTTTTTTTTTTACGTTGAAGTAATAAGAGGTTTTGAAGTAATTAAGAGGTTAGGGTTTGAACTCTGTTTTTAAATTGAGGTTGAGAAATATTTTATTTGCCTTTATCAGTAGTTAAAAAATAATAATAATAATAATTAACACATTCTGTTAGTTTGCTAGTTTGTCAAGAATTAATAAATAATCTTGAAATTTGGGGAAACATTTAAAATTAGTAATATTAAAACTTCTATGAAGTTGTCGCAAACAACTAATATCTAACAAGCACATGGATTATTTATTAATGATCAGTTTTAGGGGAAGTAATAATGAAGCAGGAGCAATTAAAAATCCAAGTGGTGGAGAGAAGGTTAAAGAAGCCGTCGCAAAAAGTATGGAGAGGAGCAAAGAAACTGTGTTTAGGAATCTGCTCACGCTGCTGCTGAAATTGCAGGGAAAACAATGCAGAAAACGAAGGAGAAAATTAAGAAGACTTTTTCCCATCATGAGCTCTGATTAAGTTTTAATTACTTATATTTGTAACTGCTAGGTGTTTTTTTTTTTTTTTTTGGGAGAATATGTAATTGCTAGGTTACATTATAAATATGTGCATGTTTTGTTAAACACGCCTTCAATGAATAAGGTTTGTTTACTCATTTTTTGTTTAGCATAATCTGAATAAAAGTATTACAGTAATTAAATATAGTGAGATGGATAAACTTGCATTCTTGGGTATGCAATACAAATTGATTAGCTTCAAAACTGTAGTAATTGATCAACATTTAATATTTGAACATAAATTGAGCAATAATACAAATTAAACGGAGTTTTGTTGGAATTAGAAAATATTTGATAAAAACCATCACTTATAACCTAAAGACTTTCATATTGTATCACCAAGAATCAATAAAATATTATTGGATTTTTATACATTAAAGGCTTACGCCTTATTAGAAATATTAAAAGCTATAATATCAAAAATTTTAATAGATCACTTTTAATTAGGCTTAACCTCATGTGACAGTCCATAATCCATAATTATTTACATATAAGCCTAACATTAGATTAAGAATCCAACAATGTTATATTAAAAAATTTCAACAAGTTTATTTTTGCATCATCACACTTATTTTTCAAAAGTTTGTGTAGTCTAATTTCTACCATTTGGCCTCTAGAACTCTTTTTTCCATATGTAAAAAGATGATTTTACTTTTTACCTATTGAAATCTAAAAATAAAAAAGAAAATAAAATAAGTATTCATTTATAAAAGAGTAGATGGCATATTTTAGTTTATGGTAAGTGAGATTTTTTATATACTCAAATTTGTATTTTATTTGCTTATTCTGTCTTGCAAACATTACATAATAAGTCATATAAACTCAAGCACAATTGTGAAGTTTCACATTGAAAAGCTATGCAAAGACCAAAACCAGCTAAGCTAATAAGACTGTAAAGTTAGGACAAACCCTAACTTTACCACCTCACAGAGGCTCAAATGAGACCAGAGCCAAGAGTCTGAGCTCTAAATTTTTAGAACTCGTGGAAATTCTTATTTCCTACATGTGTCAATTGATTATCGCTTGTTAAGGAATATAAATGCATATATGGCCAGTATATGATGCCGTTATTATTTTTTTTTTTTAAATATTAGTTATGTAACAAATCAACCCTACATATTATTTCTATTCATGAAATACTTTTAAACATTTAAAAATATTGTCATCGGTTAAAAAAGTTATTTAAATTTTATATAACTTTCCTTTCATTGAATTGATTCTTTATCTCTCATGTTTTTTATTTAAAAATTAAGTTTTAATGAACTCTAGTATTCAAATAAACTTTATTCTTTTGTGCCATTTATTATTTATGCTGGATAAACTTTATTGTTTCATTTCTCCTTAATTATAAATTCTTTCCACTAATCTAATTTCGCTTGGAACACTTCCTCATGTCACTTAGCAATGAAACCAACCATATGTAAGATAGAATCACAGCTTCATAGTCACATAATATATAAGAGTGTTTGCATTTATACTTTATTTTTCTTTTAGCATAAGCTTTAATTAGGCTTCTAAAGTATTGATTATTTATATCACCCAAAAATTGCAACTAATTGGATGGACATTTTGTGTCTTAGACGGTAAATAGAGCTCTTCAAAATCACATATCAATATATTGAATAATTTTCTATTAAGGGACCAATGAAAGATCTCTTAAGTTATTAAAGTAAGGGATAAGTTAAAAAATAAGAGAAACATAAACTTTAATATATTACTAGACAAAATATGCTGCATTGAAATGTGTGTTTTACTTACTTTTTAGTTTATCATTTTAAGTTAAAAAACAAGAGAAACAAACACTTCAATATATTACTAGACAAAATATGCTATATTGAAATGTGTGTTTTACTTGTTTTTTAGTTTATCATTTAAGTTAATGACTTAATGGTGATACTCTATGTGTATGTGAGTGCGCGCGCGCGCGCGTGTATGTGTGTGTGTGTGTGTGTGTGTGTGTGTGTGTGTGTGTGTGTTCGTGTGCGTGTGCGTGTGCGTGTGCGTGTGCGTGTGTGTGTACGTGTGCGTGTGCGTGTGCGTGTGTGTGTGTTCGTGTGCGTGCGTGCATGTGCGCGCGTGTGTGCGTGCATGTGTTTGTGTGTGTGTGTACACACTCTAATGCATGGTATAACCTCCATAACTTAATACTGTTAGGATTATATAAAATCTATTAATTAAAAGAGGTATTAATTAATTGATGATTATTAATTTTCAATTTAATGAACATACATTTAATCAACAAAAAAATTTAATGTATTTTAGCAACCTAACTTTGTACTATTTTACACACAAGGAAGCACTCAAATCATTAATAAAAATTCATATTTTTTTTATTACAATTGTAGAATTCAATTATAAAAGTACTTCTACATGCAATATGAAAAATTAGAGATGAGATCTAATATAGATTTAAAAAAATAGGTAATGATAGGTCATATTTTATTTAATAAAAATATCATAGTCAATTATATTTGTAATTTTATCAAATTATTAATTAATGATATGATTAGGACTACATAGTCCTATGAGGTTTTTTTGAAAAATATTATCTTGTTAGATTATTGAAGTTATTTATTTAGCTTATTAGCCCAAATCGGAAAGCGTAAAAAATTATATAATAGGTATTATTAATTTATTGAATATTAACTTATAGATTTTTATTGTATTTTTCTTGTAATATATTGAAATCTATGATTTTTTTATATTTTAAGTTGTGTTAACTTTAATAAACTAAGAGATTCCATTATAGGAGTGAATAAACTTTGAATCAAATCATAAATGAATGGGGTCAAAATTTGATGAGTTTGGATTTGATTAATTTATAAAGCGAAAATCTATTTAATTTTTCTGATTCATTTGTGTACAAAAATTAAACTAATCCAAATCAAATTTGGATTTATTTACACAAATAGTAATTAATAAACAAATATCAAGCAAAATAAAATAGAAAAAACTAAAAATTAAAATCCTACAAAATATAAAGGAATCTAAATAATTAAACTAATCAGTAATCTCAAACTTGAATTTGATTAATTTATTTAACAAATCAATCGAATCCACCCATTGATTAAAGAATCAATTTTTCAACCTAAACCGTTTAATTTGAATCTAATCGAATCAAATAAATGAATTTGACCTAAATTACTACCCCTATTCCATTATTGTAAATTACTCTTCAACTAAAAAACCAAAATTTATAATGGAGAAACAAGTGTAGCTTAAGGATAATAAATAACAGAATTGTTCTTTAGGTAAATTTTCGACCAATACTAAGATAGACTCTCATATTATATTATAGATTATAGTGATTGAGGCTCACTCGCTCTCAGTTGAATTTCTAATAATTATATTAGTAGATTGTACTATAATTTTCAAAAATATCTCTTGTTTGAATGGATTCATGGACTAGACTATATATTTTCTTGACCTATTAACAACTCCTTTTGCTTTTCTTTTTTCGTTCTTTTTTATGTGACTCAAAGAAATGT
>JASUUG010000130.1:0-38344 GCA_030449905.1 Luvunga scandens | reverse complement strand
TACACTTCTTTATTGAATAGAATTTATACTTATTGGGAATCTAAATGCATACATTTTTTTAATTGACACAATCTATATATATTGTACATATATGACAAAATTGGATGTATTTAGATCTTTAGAAATATATTATATATAGTTTAATTCGTAAATCTAGGGAGACTTGTTTGAAAATCTACTCTCACTAACAATATTAAATTAAAAAATAACTCTTATTCCACATATTTGCGGAAAGGAGAAAAGATCCTGTAAATATTCAAATTAATATGTTGAGAACACCTACTCAACATGGCGTTAAAATGTTCATTTTAAGTAGAAATATCCTCAACTCACCATAATTAATGTAAAGGACAACAACTTTAACTGTCAATTAAAATTTATCATTATGAGGAAATAATGATCCTGTAATATTAAAATACACATGTTGTTATAAAATAAATAAAAAAAACTTGTAAACTAAAACAAAGTACTTAAAGAGTACCTTGTGATTAATATTATTGTTGATTAACCTCCAAATTTTGTTACACTAAGTAATTACAAATATACATTATATTTATAGACAACAAAAGCAATGAAAGGGGTTCAATTTTTCTATGTGGGATAGGTGACACCATGGAAGGATTAATTTTTCAATGTGAGATACATGGTGAAGTTCACAATTACAACACATGTGATATATTAATCAGGATAAGTGCAGGTGCCCAAATTTGTGTGGTCCAATTCTGTTGTGACGCGTGCTCAATATTTTTAAATAATAAAAATACACAAAAAATTAAGGAAAAAGAAAAGTAAATTCTCTAACCCTAAAAGAGTCCACTTTTAAAAGAGAAGAGTCAAAATAAAAAACAAAACACGAAGGACTAATCCGACATTTCTGGAAATGATGAATTTGCTGCAGCTTCACATAATGACATATCATATGAGCCAAACTCAGAAGTTTCCTCAAATTCCATGCACCGGCAAGCACTTCGTACAGAGTGTGAGTGCCGAATGGGAGAGTGGAGAAGACTTGGAAAATTAGAGAGGGGGAACGACTTTGAGGTAGTTCAATACAATTAAAAATAAATAAAGATATACAAAGAAATCAATTTACCATCCACCCACACATTTGATTCAATAAAATTGAGGCAGCTGGATTCACGCTCCGGCCCTTGCATTGACCCACCTCACTTCATCACTCGTCACCGGCCGCACGACCACTGACAAGACCGAGACCAAAATTAAACTTCCACCTTTTTTTCTTTTTGTAAGTTAAACTCCTTGGAGAATGGCTAATTATTATTATTGTCGTTGTTTATACATATCTATATATAATTTTTCTTTTTTCTTTTTGCTAAATGAGGGTATCTTTACTTAAAAATAAAAATATTAAATAATAAATATAAATTTTAATATATTAAAATATATATATATTAAATATATATGCAAGTACCCTTTATTTGCACGGACATTTTATAAATTATATATTTAATTTTGAGTTAAATATATTACTACATCATATGATTTTATAATAAATTAAACTCTACTAAACTATAAAATATAATAATAAAGGAGAAATATAAAAAAAAAAAATCGGCCTGTTTGGATTCAAAGAAAATTTAAAAAGAGAGGAGAGGGAAGGAAAATGAAAAAAAAAAAAAGAGAAAGAAAGATTTTATCTATTAAAATAAGATTAACCCATTTTACTTATTTTCTCTTCCTCTCACTTTCCTTTCCATCCCACCCCACTCCCATTCTTCCAATGAGCTAGGCGTACGCATCAAATAATAATAATACAATAATAATAAGAAAGGCGCCGCACCTTATAATTTATATACACTCACACACACAGCCAATTTGTCTCCCCTCCCACCCTAGCTTGCAGTTTTCTAGCTCTTGAACTTCTATTCCTTTGATCACTTCCCTCCCAAATCTCTTCCCGCCAAAATCTGCTGCGGTTTTGGCCTTCTTCATGTCTCCAAAAAATCCGACATGATCATCAAGTTCACTGAACACGTGGTCACTACCGATAAGCCCATAATCAGTACTCCAGCACGTCAAAACTCGTTCGAATCATACTTTACACTACGCTGACGCCACCGATTCTTCCAGCGATGATGAACAAGTAGTTGTAACCACGTTCGAAGAGTCAAACGACATGTCAAACAAATCAACCTCAATAATCATCATCAACGACAACACCAACAGCAAACAACGAGGACAACGGAGCAATAAGCTTCAGCACAATAAGGAGATAAAGAGACATGCACACCCGCCGCCGCCGCGAAGTGACGTCACCACCGGAGAAAGTTCCGGGGAGTCCGCCAGAGACCATGGGGAAGATGGGCCGCCGAGATCCGAGACCCTAATCGGAGGAAACGCCCTCTGGCTTGGCACTTTGACACTCCTGAAGAAGCCGCCTCTGTTTATGATCGAGCTGCTGTCCAGCTAAAGGCGCCAATGCCGTTACAAACTTCCCCAACCCCGTTTTAACGGAATTTGATGTGTTCAGAGTCAACGTCAACGGACAGGCGTTGATCTGTTTGACTCTTCTGACATTAGCTTGTCGTCGCCAACCCCTGTCCCCTCCGTAACGACGAGTTCACGCCGTTTGATTGCTGTTTGTGTTACGGTGACGGCGATGGGGACGTTTTTGGTTTCAAGTTTGAAGTGCCGCAGTCTGCCAGATTTGATGCCAAGTCGGGAACATCATTGCGCGCGAGGAAGGATTCGGTGAGTTTGACGTTAACGATTTTTTAGTGGAAGTCTAGTGGTTACGTAGAGCGCACGTATCATGTTACACCGCGAGGACTCGTTAGTGATTCATGATTTTTATGGGGACTTGTTCGTAATTGAATATGTTTCAGTTGAGTGTAATTATTGTGAGTAATAGATTTGGAAAAATATTAGGCAATTTTGATTGAATATGTAACACCTTTAGTAAACTTTTCATGATTGTTGCAATATTAATATAATTTTCATATGGATGAATTGTACCAATTATTATCATATGGATGTAATTGTGCCAATTATTATTTTAAAAGATATTGACAAGTAGAATGGATTATGGAGTGTGTTTGAGGAATTCCTTAAACATCACGCTTTGGCTGAAAAGCAAACAGATTTTTATTATTATTATATGATCAATTCAACTCTAATAGTACTGATCCATTATTTTAGTTAAAGTCTTTAATTTCTTTTAGGCTGAATCCAATAATGACTTATTATTTCTACATAGTGGGAGTAAATAAAAAACAAAAAAATATAATGGACTTGTAGATGGGAATACTGCATAATAGTGATAGCAATAGTAGAATAAATTTTCTCATGAAAAAGAAATAAATTAATGATTTTATTCGAAACATATTTTATTTTATTGAAAAATTACTGGTGGGATTCTCGTTTTGTGAACTGAATGAATCATCGGCACACATGGAGCCCCAAAACAGTAAAAACACGTAGAAAGGCTCCCTTGATAAATCCATTTGTTTTGTCAATGCCAATGAGGTTGGCTTTTGTCGGATATTTTGGGCTCCACTCCTTTTCTATAAGATAGATCTACAGATATTTATTCCATTATTATTATTATTATTATTATTATTATTATTATTATTATTATTATTATTATTATTCTGTGATTTTGATCTCAAATCATGATTTTGATTGAAAGTAAGCAATTATTTGTGTACCGTAACAGTCCTGAGTGTTTTTTTTTAATTACTTTTTTCAAATAAAGACTGTTGTATTCCATCAAATCAAATTTCAAAGGTAACAATATAAATGTGAAGGAAAATTTTTTTATTCATACAATAAAATTGAACAATATAAAGTAAATTTAGACAGTGCAATTGCTACTTGATTAAAATTATTTGAGACATGAATCTGAAAAACACACTTTGGTATGTTAATAAAATTAGAAGATAAAATTTTTATCTTAAATGATGCATGTCAAATTATCTTATTAATAACAATATTAAAAGTCAATTATTACCAAACATATAACAATTGTTGGTTGGTGACATATTTTCGAAATATAATTTTTTTTATCCCGACTTTGTAAAACATATCATTATTATGCGATTTGATTACAAATTAGTAGTTAATTTTTTTTAGTGGTGATTATCTTTTCCTTATCTTATTCTTGATGTTGAGAGAATGACTCTCCCATCTATAGCATGTAAATACATTTTTTTTGGGAATAACTATATAGTAGAATTTCGATAAATTTATAGCCTTGGGACCATGAAAAATCAATGAATTTTAATCAAGATTAATATATCAATAAATTAACAATTATTCATTTATGAAAATAATATCACGTTCATAATAGGTTTTTCTTATGAAGTATAAAGATAGTATAATTAAAAAATTTAGTGATTTTGTCAAGTTGTATGATATGTTTTTTATTTAATCTTGATTGAATGAATTAATCATTTGATATTCCTTTCGTTAGATTGCATGGTTGGATTACAATTACAAAGTAACTCATCAAAGGAGACTTTTTAGAGACAATATATTAAGCCAATCTCTCTCTTATATTTCTTAACATGGCGCATAAAATATAACATAACTTCTCATTTGAAAGGTGTAAGGAAAATAATAATTAATAATTGATAAAATGCATAAACCATAATGTCTATACGACAAAGAAAATCATATGCATATAATATATATTTAGTTTCAAATTAATTAATTATTAATTTATGTATTAATTGGGTCCTATAGAAAAAGAATTCTTTTTAAATACATTATCTAATAAATTTATTAAATTATTAATTTACTGTGCTTGGGCCCAAATTGAGATCGACAAAAAATTGTTTTTTGATTAAAGTTATCAAACTATAATTTAATTAAAATTATTAATTAATCAAACATTAGTTTAACGAATTTCTATTGTATCTTTATCTTTTAGTTGGTGTATCATGCTATATAAATTACGCTAGAGTAGTGATGAGTGAAGTTCTATGCTACTATATATGTCAACTTATATACTAAACTCGAAATAATGTGTACGGAATCTAAATTGGATGGGCTATTGGGAGTAGGGGGATCGAAATCAACAGGAGGCTGGCGGCTGCATGGAGATGGCAATAATGGAAGCAAAGTCCCTCTACTCTTTGCTAACTGGCATGCTTTCATAATTGATGAATCAAATTTTGGCCTTAAAAACATAAAATTTTGAAGTAACTGTGAACAGTGAGCCGGCGGCTGCGAAAAAGCAGAACGATGAAAAGTCAAAGAGAATTGAGGGATATAGTGGACCCCACGGTTGGTAACCAAACAGATACGACTAAGATGTTTTGCCATGTTCCACCACCGGCCACAAAGGACACCCGCCCTCCACTATCACCATTTTATATTCTTAATTCTTATCATTATGTATATTGAACTTGTTTTACTAAAAAAAAATTAAAGAAAATGATATTGAGCCATTAAGAAAATATAATCAACATAGAAATAACAATATTGCAGCAAAAATAGAAACAATAGTATTATAGCATAAATTATTTTGCCATTTGTGTGCTACCGTGATACTGTGGCATGAACAATAATTTCATTTCTGTTTTGATAGTATCTTCTTGCTATTTCAATATTAATGCTCAAATTTAAATTTGTAAGATTTTAAAAACTGTTTTTAAGTTTAACATTAATTGAATAAGTATCAGGCAAGATGTAAGAGCAGATGAGAACAAGATTATTTTAAAATTTGGGTAGTAATACTATCCAAATTTTAAAATAAAGATATTTTTTTTTTATATTCAAATACTGTAATTTTTAAGATATATATGCTGTAAACTAAAAATTTTAGTTATAAAATAATAAAAATAGATTGTGTTTGATAAATTTGACTTCAGATAATTTTGATAAAAATAATGAAACTATTACAAATTTTCTCCTTAAACAATTGTAAAATAAAATTATTTTACCTTCCAAACAACAACTACAAATATTTAATTACTTGTTGTTGGGTGTTGCAGACTTGCAATGCGAGGAATCAAGGGGTGATGTCTATATATTTCCCTTGAAAATTTTAAAATACAGTAAAAATTCTGTAAAATAATATTGTTGGAATTAAGAAAAAATATTATCTTAGTAAGGTTATTTATTTATCAATAAATAAATAATTTATTAATTTATTGGTAAATAAATATTTAAGTTTGAGAATAATTTTATATTTTAATTACTTGTAACATCTTGGTTTGTGTACCATTCTTTTTACCAAGATTCATGTATGAAATTTATCATATATGTACTAAACAAAACTAGTAAATATTATGAACATATACTTAGAAGCCAAAAACCAATGTAAGTACGTTGTACATATTCATAAAATTGATGTACATACTTTTTAATTTTAATACCCTAATAATACTTAAAAATAAAGAGTTTCATATGTTTAAAGCACATAGAACATAAACTTCATAAATATATCAATTGTTAGTTTTATTTTTAGTCTTAAATCATTATATGCATATTTTATAATAGAATTGAGAAAACTGAAGTTGTCAAGAAAAAAACTTCTTAATTTTATGAATTTTATATATTAGTTATTATTAGTATTTTTTGTATTTAACTAATTATTAATTTATATCTTCATTTGGCCTTAAAAATTCAAAAAACAATTATCTTATTTATTGTGCAAGATTGTTAATTTATTACATTGTCCCAAATTGGGATAAAAAATTCTATTGCTAATAAGATTGTTAAATAGTTGAAAATTTATTTATCAAAGTTTTACTGTGTTGCATTGTGTTGTGACAAAGGACTATTAATTGGGTTCGTTTGATATTAAGGTCTTGTGGTTTATATATTCTTGAAAAAATTTTCTCTCTATTTCTTTATCCCTAAGAGTCTCCCCTAGCTTTAAGGAGGATGAGATGAGAGACTGAGACAAAGAAAAAGATGAAAATGATGAAGAGAATTAGAGCTGGCAAAATTTGACATGACCTAATTATTTGATACGAATACAACATAAATAAATAGGTATGGGTCGTTAAATTTAACACAATTATTAAATGGATTGGGTCCGGGTTAACACAATTTTTTTCCATGTCAAGTTAGAGTTAAAGTTCTTGACCCATTTACTCGATCGATGAAATAATTATATTTTTTATTTTAAAATAATTTATAGGTTCTTGTCATCAAAACTCAAATATTAGAGATGATTCTCTTTTATTTTTATTTTTCGAAAGAATGAATATAAACACAGTGTTTTATTTATAAAATTATATATACATTTAGAGCTTTAATAATGTAAATATATAAAATATTGGTAGACATGCATATTTTATAATATCGATATATAATATTATTTACACACACACACACACACACACACACACATATATATAAAATTAAAATTTCAATAGTGTAAATGTGTAATATTTTGGTAGATATATATATTTTATAATATATATAAAGTATGTATATATAAATGACAATGTGCAAATATTTAATGTAAATTTTGTTTAATATATAGATATTAAGCGGGTTATTGGGTAATCCGATTATTTTTCCATGTTAGCTTTGAGACTCAATATTTTGACACGATTATTAAATAGGTCGTGTTTGGATCGACCTAAATTTGACATGATACGAACACGACACGATGACCTATTTTGCCAACTCTAAAGAGAATGTTAAGTCAACGGCGAAGCCACTTGGTGGCTAAGATGGGCTATAGCTAGCCAATCCAAAATTTGAGAAAACTTTTAAATAAGTCCTTCTAAATAGAATTTTTTTTATAATGTTATTATTAATATTTTCAATGTTGTTAATAATATTTCAATTTTTCTTTATACTTTTTAATTTATTCATCTCAACTTCAACTTATTTCCCTCTATCTAAGCTTCTCTCTCTTTACCCTTTAACCTTGATGATAAAAAAAATTAAAAACACAGTATTAAATGTTTGAATTTTATTTTTCTTTTACAATTAAAGATTTTGATTTATAGTATAATCATCTTAAGTTGAATTTTAATTTAATATTATGATTTAATTCAATATACCTTGATCCATATGAATATTATATGATTTTTTTTTTCATTCATGATTCTCTCAATCAAGTGTTAAGAAAATTATAAGCCAACTTAGTTTTTTATTTTTAAATTTTTGAAATTTACTTAAAGATGAATTCTTATTCATTCTTCTTTTATCTCTCATGAATCTTGATAAACCTTTCAATAAAATTTGTACATATTATATTTTTTAAAAAAGTAGTTTCTATATAACCAACCCTAAAGGAAATCTCTTAATTAATGGAAAATTTATAAAATTGACAGCAAAATTTTAAAAAAATTCAAAACTAACCTCTAAACTTTATTTCTATCATAACTAGCCAAGCATAAGAATTTTGCCCCAAACTACCGTCGTTATTTAAGATAAATTTCAAACTCTCATGACCAAACTAAACCGTGAGTTGAACTCTCCTCACCGAACCAAACCGCAAGTAGGTTTCTCTCTGGACTCATCATTGGCGACAGCAATTGGGGACGGTAATCAGCAACGGCAATCAACAACGGCAAGTGATGATGGCAACAGTAATTCCGACTAAATACACCTAAATTCAATTTTAATCCAAAACCTAGGTAAATTAATTGAAAGGGATTTAATTTTTTAGAACTAATGTACATTAGCTAATTGAAAAAATATTTCTTCAATTGTTTGTTTATGCTTTATTTTTGAATAATCAAGTGTTTATGAGGCGTGTGTTAACTTGAGAATGTGTTTGTGGTTTGATTTGATGCAACAATTTTGTTATTAGTGCCATTGTTGGTTGCTGCAACAAGTGTGACACCCTATCGCACCAAAGTTGTGCAACATGATACCTGTCGCACTAAAAGATGGTTTAAGTGAATATGTTTTTTAGTGCGACAAGTTACCTATCGCACAAATTTATGCAACAGAATGCTCACTTGCACCTAGAGACATATTCACCCAAACTATCTCATGGTGTGACAAATAGCACAATCGCACCATGAGATAGTTGCACCGTCTTTTGGTGCCCTATCGACCAAATGTAGTGCGATAGGTATCCTGTCGCACCAAAAGACAGTTGTGGTGAAAATGTCTGTTGGAGTCTGTCGCAAGCATATGAGGCCTAATCATCTATCGAACCAAAATACAATTTCATTTTCTTTTAATTTTTTAAAATATTATGTCATGTAATATAATAATATTATATAAAATGTGCTTCATATTCTCTTTATAATGTTTTATAGTTTGTAATTATATTTGTTTTTATAATTTCAAGTTTAATGGATTCAGCTATGCTTCAATTGTGTTATGATGGTTGGTGGGAGACTTTGGCCGATAGCAGTATAGAGTATGTGAATGCTAAGAATACAACTATTTTTGGTTTAGAAAAATTGTCTGTTTGATCAGCTTTCAGCAAGAGTATATGAGGTGTTGCAGATAAATCCTCATGAATATAGTACAAGATCAAGACAACTTTGAGGTCTAATAACATAATGTATCGTGTATGTTCACTACCCATGGACATATTTAATGATGAAATAGTGAAGGTTGTGTTACCTATGGCCTCTTATGTGGCAAACTATGGATGTATTCCTATATTTGTTACCAAATATCCTCAAGTTCAGAGCCAATATCTTGAGCCACCAGTCGAAACTGAAACTTCCTTCCGAGCAAACATGTATATCCCTGATATTGAAGAAGAAGTGCTACCAAGGATAATATCGTTGTAACAACGTTATTCTCCACTCATTGACAATAATGACAACATTGATGATAATGGCATTACGTTAGCAAATGTTGGACAAGCGGTGTTACCACTAACGACGTCGTTAGAGCAACGTTACTCTCCATTTCACAACAATAATTTTCGCGACAATTATGATCCTATTAATTACATTAGCAAATACGGTTTATAATATTTATGCGGAACCGTCTGGTAGTATAAGGGGCACTCACTTCAATAGTAATGTTAATGATGGGGGCATTGGTCATTTTAATATTCCTATTAATGATAATGACGAGCGTGAAGATAATATTCCTATTAATAATAAAGGCAACCGATATGTTATTGCAATAACTCATTTGAGAAGGAGAATTGGCCCCTTCACAAGTGTTGCTCCAATTTTGCCTCCAAACATGATTGCTCCAAATTTTGTTAGCAATTGTGACTTAGATGATATTGGTGTGGGTAAGCTATTCGTTGAGAAGAATGAGTTAATATTAAAACTGCGCAAGCTTGCCTTAAGGGATAAGTTTAATTTCAAGATTGCACGATCTACAACGACACGTTTGACCTCTTTTAAGAATCATGTGAATGGCATTTTCGAGCAACGAGATGTTCGAACAAGCACAATGTTCCTTAGGTGGTAAGGCGAATCGACAATGTACATACTTGTCATAATGAGGTGTTATGTGATGGGTAAGCTATTCGTTGAGAAGAATGAGTTAATATTAGAACTGCGCAAGCTTGCCTTAAGGAATAAGTTTAATTTCAAGATTGCACGATCTACAACGACACGTTTCGAGGCCTACTGTTCTTAGGAATCATGTGAATGGCGTTTTCGAGCAACGAGATGTTCGAACAAGCACAATGTTCCTTAGGTGGTAAGGCGAATCGACAATGTACACACTTGTCATAATGAGGTGTTATGTGATGGTTGTCATCAAATAAGGAGTCGAGTTGTTAGTCACATTATCGCGGGCAAAT
Organism: Luvunga scandens; assembly: GCA_030449905.1. Lineage (NCBI taxonomy): Eukaryota > Viridiplantae > Streptophyta > Magnoliopsida > Sapindales > Rutaceae > Luvunga > Luvunga scandens. The sequence continues at coordinate 27,681 of JASUUG010000130.1, read as the reverse complement.
ATATCCAAGAGAAACGGATATGCACTCTGAATACATCAGAGCAGATATGCAGCAGGAATATAATGTTCACTGAACATACCAACAAGCATATCGAGCCAGAGAAGTTAGTCTTGAAATTATTCAAGGGAATCCTACAGAATCATATAGCTTGCTTCCAAAATACTCTCACGTTTTGACTAAAACAAATGAGGGTACAGTTACCCACCTTGAACTAGATGAAAATAATAATTTTTTATACTACTTTGTAACTTTTGGATCTTCCATCAAAGGTTTCAAGCAGTTTATCAGGCCAATGATTGTTGTTGATGGCACTCATCTAAAGGGACTATATTAAAGAAGCATGTTTGTGGCAACATGTTTGGACAAAATAATCAATTGTATCCGTTGGCCATTAGGGTCGTGGATTTGGAAAACAATAAGGCTTGGGAATGTTTCATGATGAAGTTACATGGAGTGATTGGCGATAGACCAGACTTAATAATTATCTTCAATCGATGCACCACTATCAAGAGAGTTGTTTTTAAAGTTTTTCGCAATACTGCCCATGGCATTTGCTTTTATCATGTGAAAGGTAACGTCAAGTCAAAATTTAAGATGTCCAAAGTTGTTTGGGATGATTTTGAGCTTATCTTCATAAGCGCAGCAAAAGCACATGAGCACGAAGAATTTAAAAAATAACTTGAGGGGTTGTGGATGCTGCACTCGGGTGCGACTGATTACTTAGAGAATCATGTTGGTACATGTAATTGGGTAAGGTCTAAGTTCGAAGGTAAGAGATACAGTATTCTTACCACTAACATCGCGGAGAGTGTGAATTCTTTTATGAGGGAACCATGAAAATTTATGTTTACTCATCTTGTGGATCACTTTAGAAAAACACTGCAACAATGATTTTATGATAGAAAAATTGTGGCTGAATCGATGAGTATTCGTCTAACAACATGGGCAAAGCTAGTTTTATTGTTAATGAAGTAATTATGTGTAATGAATTGTTATTTTTTTGTTGTGTATTAGACAATTTTATATAATTAGGTTTTATTTAATTTTATTTCATATTAAAAAGTGAGAAGTAAAATTGCACGACACAAAATTTTCATATTCACTGAAACTGTCTCATGATGCGACAAGTTGCCTATTGCCCAAATTTGTGCGACAGAGTGCTTGTTACAACAAGAGACATATTCATTAACATTGTCTCTTTGACTGGATGTGCTATCACCCACCAATATAGTTATTCAAGCTATCGTTATATTCTAATAAATTGACCACACAATCACCATTGTTCCACAACTGATTCAAGAACACCTAATACATAAATTACATAAGAACAAGAAATTAAAAATGATTCAATACATTAGCAAAAAAGAAATAAAAATTATAATTATAAGTTCTTTAAACACGTTACCCAAAAAAAGGTGTTTGTATGTGTAACACGCTGAGATAAGACATTGGGATACTGCTGTTGTTTTTCGCTAATCAAACGAAAATACTCATGAATATGATGTGGAAGAATAAAAATGTCAATTGACAAAAAAAAAATTACACAGAAATCAACAATACTCCGTGAAACAGAAAGAAATTACCTTTTCACCTAGTCATCCTAGCGAAGCATGGCCTAAAAGTGTTTGAAAGGACAAATGGGACTGTCGGACAGTCTAATCCATTATGATTTTGCCAGCGAACAATCGGTCGAACTCATCATATACAGTTGGATCGTTCAATCCTCTAAGTGAATTTATTTCCACACTCGGTCTTTTGTCAATGTTATGATCCATTATTTGTGGTGGAGGCAGAGGCATGCCGTTCTTTCCTCTCTTGAATGTAGGAATCAAGTACGGACTATTCAAAACATATGATTATCTGTACAATCGTCCAAACTTACTAATGCCTAGAGGTGCCTCAGTGAAGACCTGTATGCTTTCCCTACTTACATCCCCATAAAAACTATACAATGATGTAGGAGTAGAAACATTCTGATTGCCAACATCAATATATACTCCATAGTCATCTGAAACCTGTCAATTTAACAGGATGAATATTTTAAACAAATATGAGAATAAAATATAAAAAAATACAATCATTAAATTTTATATTTGCTTACCGTATATGACCGTCAACTCAGAGAATCTTCATACGAGTGTTTAGTAAATGAAACCTATAAATCCCATCACTGCTTCTCTAGATTCTTTAAGTTCTTTTTGCTTTGCCTCAAAAGCTGACTTCAGTTCAATAATGTTACGATCAATCTTATTTATCCATCGTCTGACGTAATCATTATGATGCTTTGTCCTCGACTATTACAAAAAAAAATAAATTCACTACTAATGAGAGACTGTTATAATGATTCATATACGAGAAAATTAAATGATTTATAACCTCTGAGTTATATGTGTCAGCGGATTCAGCTATCTGTTCCTCATAGCCATCTGCAGGTATCTGATACTCAACATTTTGCTGCTTAGGTGTTGGGCTCGGTGTGTTGTGAGACTCCTCTATTTGCCTTGTAACGAGCGGCGTGTTGATTGAAGGTTGATGCTGCAGAAAGTAACAATAAAAATGAGAAAATAATAAGCCAAAACATTTTAGAGTTTCAATTAACCAATAAATAATAGTGGTTTGACACACTATAGTATGCTCACATTATAAACCCATCTTGGAATATGTGGCACGTAATCCTTCACGGTCTACTAATATTTTTTGCCTTTCTCAATCTTCTCTGGCTCAATTGTTTGTAAAATGTTCCCCTACTATAAATTCAGCCATAAATTTTAAGTTAGTCAGTGATGTAGTACTTAATAGTACGAAAAGTAATACTATACATCCATCAATATATAATACTTACAAAATGAGAATTGTCATTAAAAAACGAATAAACTTTAGCAAAATTTATTTTACAAGAAGCGATGGGTTTCCAATGCAAGATTCGAGAAATCTTCTTTTTCGTTTTGCAACCCACGCAAACGAAAGGCCTTCAATCGCTCCCTCCTCTCGAAAAACAAACTGATGTCCAACAACATGTTTTCTCAAAATCATTTGTTCAGTCCCCAATTACTCCATCTAGACATATGGAAGAACCAAAAGCATTTGAAGCAATCTTAAACTGGCAAACACAAAATGCCAGAGCACAAGTCTGCAATAACCAAAGTAAGAAAATCATAAAACTTATCGTTAAATATTCAATATTACAAAAATAATTCATCCAAAAAAAATTGTCAACTCACCTGAACCTCAGACGTAAAGCCATAAATATTGTACTTTTCAATATTGTGGCTTGGATTTGTCATGCGAGCCTCTTTAAATTTCTTGTCCTTGCCGTCTAATGCATTGTCAAGACTGTCGTATATCGTTTCCCACAACAAACGACCTCATGGATGTTTTCGAAAGTGATCTATGTCATCTACTTCATTAAGCAATGAGAAATTTATTTGACAGCAGTCTTTTCGACCATCTAGAACTTTGTCTGCAAAATAAAAGAGCGTGATTTTTACTGCATTAATGTTGTCCATTGCCTCAGAGTCCAACTTTTCAAATCTTGCATCAATGTCACCCATTTATCAGGTGTGATAGTCGAGCCTGTCGCACTTGGCCACGCCTGTCGTGCGGCTCAGCGCCGATAGGCGCGACACCCATTCCACCCTCACCTACACCATCATCGCACAAGCAACATCAGCCACACTACAAACATTACAACCATTTCCATCTTTCATCACCAACACAAAAACATAATAAACATAATCCAATCCACAATAATTTTTGGTAATAATTTAGGGTTTTGAAACTAACCTTCGATTTGTTGATTTTAACTGTAATTTTGGTGATGTTGGCTGCCGTGAATGGACTCCGATGTGGTGGGAAGTTACCAGCGATGAGAAGCTCACTTGGAGAAGAGAATTCGATCGGTTTGAGAGGAGAGGAAGTTGTGAGAATGAGAGGGGTAAAAATTTAACTTAAACCATCCTTTGGCTAGTGATGATAGAAATAAAGTTTAGGGGTTAGTTTTAAAATTTACTAAAATTTTATGATTAATTTTATAAATCTCCCTTAATTAATACATTAACTAAAAATCATATTAGCCCACCCCTAAAAAAACATGGCTTCACTCGTATGCTAAGTTACTAAAGATTAATTTGATTAATTTATGTTTCCACTAGCTGTAAGTCTGTAGAATAACATAAAAATTGATTGTTTGGTAAACATATTTTACGAATAATATTTTAGAAAATCTTAATAAAACTATTATCGATTTTTAATTTATCAAACAATTGTTGGATAAAATTGCAGCTCTACAACAATAGTACCCAACGAACTGATGGTAATGAGAAAATTAAGCGGAGTTGAGGGCTTAAGGTGCATGCACGAACTATGCTGCTTCCTGATGCGTCCGTGGCGAATATAATGGATACAATTTTTGGCCCGTTGCTGTTTTATCTTCAAGACGAATCAATATTTGATTGACCGAACTATAAATTTACACTAATTTTTCAAAAAAAGTGGACACCGAACCACAACTATTATTATTAGAACAGTGGCAATATTTATGACCGTTAGAGAAAAAAAAAGGAGTAAATAAATTAAATAAAAACAAAAATACAAATATGGAAGTACAGGGCTCACACATAAAGTGATATTTTTTTTTCTGGTGTCTGAAATTTAATCTAACACGAGCTAAGTTCACATATTAATATCTTATAATCAGAAAAGTATTTAGGAGGGCACATTTAAAACATAATACAATTTTAAAAATTTAGCTATTGCATTATTTTGAAAGTAATGATATTTACCCATGCCCTATCAAAAAAATGATATTTACCCATGCAGAGCAAAGAATGGCACTAGAGATACACTGTACAATGTCAATTTTGCTAACGAAACAATCAAATAACGTGAACACAACTTGGCAGTAAATAATCTAATAAAATATATTAATATGCAAAAAATTCTATCAAATTCCTTCGGATTAGCACTATTTGGCAAATATCCATACAAAAAAAGTCTCCAATTTTGATTGAAATGACAAATTGACTAAAGAATAAAGAGAGTAGAAATTTATGTATGCGTGTGAAAGCTTAAAGAAATGGTAAAAGAGGACTGGATGCGAGGTAGGAGTGATTTGGAATAATTAGAAATTTGAGATTTTTTTTTTTATTATTTAAACGTGAAAAATCCAAAACACATAAAGTCATAAAACATTAATATTTGATATTTTTAAAATTTAGAAGAGGCTTTTTGAGTGTTTCAAATTAATAACAGGCTAAATTTAAATATGTACTTAAAATTTTTCGAAAGTCCAGCAGGTGGTGAACGCCGAAGCTAGTATTAACAATTACAGACCACATGAATGCTAAATAATTTCTGTTATTGATACAAATACGTAGACTTATCGGACGTCTCCGAAGAGACCCAATGCGTAGACTTTTTTTTTTCTTTGATAGGTCCAAATACGTAGACTTAGAAACTGTTTTTCTAAATTGATAAATTTGAAACATGTCCAAAACTATTGGTTGCACGAAGACGCTGAGGTGTCCTTCCTTCCGTAGGGCTATTTGGATCAGACTGAGGCGGTGAGGCTCGTTTGATTAAGCTGTGGCAGTCGATTTTTATTTTTTTTTGCCCCTGCGTGACCTGTTTATATTTGAGTAATATTAGGGATCCTAAAAGTTAATTTTCAATTGCTTTACTCAAAGTCAATTATCTCCTTTTTATAGTTTATTTTATTTATTTTTATATTTAATAACTATAAATTAGTTTAGTTTTTAATATTTAATAAATAGTTACTATCATCAACCAGTGATGTCGTTGGAATCAAACGTTACTAATAACAAATTCAACATCATTTAACTTTATTTCTTGTAACCTTTGCCATCATCGACGTTGAAGGAGTAGCGGGAACGTTGTAATCACTAAAATGATATTTGATGTAAACAAACATTATTTGAAAATACGCAATCAATACATTTGAAGGATCCAACTAAGTTAAAGTCGACTGTAACTTATTCTTCTCACGTAAATAGTAATATAGTAGTAGGGTCCACGTAATATTTGTGAGAGGAATGAGTTAGTTGTATACCCCTGACTTATTTTCCCTATGATACGGAAGAGTCTTTATCCGTTATCATCTAGCTAACGGATGGCAGAGTGGTGGCAGCAGCTGTGCAACAAATGCATTTTAACGGTAACGTAGCTCAAGTAGAAGCAGAAGCTGTTAATCTGGGAATTCAGATGGCTCTTGATGCGAAATGGACCCCTGCGATAATCGAATCAGATTGTAAAGAGGTGGTGGAGTTGGTCTTGAGTAAGGAAAGTAGCAAAACAGAGATTTGCTGGATTGTGGAGGATATTCAAAGCAAGATGAAAGGTGATAATCTGATTGTAATCCAGCACATCCCAAGAAAATGTAATGGGGTGGCTCATGCTTTAGCGAAATATGTCCTAGCTAGTAACGCAAATGGTTCTTGGAAGGGATCTTTTCCCTCTCAAATTATGGATGTAATCTCTCATTTGTCTTAATGGAAATTTATCTTTCTATCAAAAAAAAAAAAAGCTAACGGCGCGAGCTTTGGCTTAGACTTATAAACTTGAACGGTTTTAATTGTTCAAATATTTTTTAAAGAAGGTGAAGCCCAGCTTTAACCTGGAGATTAATACTCCCTAATTGAATTAGTTAGTCCCCTCTTTACCTCACCTTTGAGGCTGAGGGTTCGAGAATTATCCATGTGAGTTGTGTATTCATTTATTTATTTCAAATTCTAAGCTAAATTTTAATAAGTTGAGACAGGTCTCAACATGTATTGGTCCGAATTTTCGATCTCGAATTATTTGCATCGTACTTTCTTATGTAATAACAATTTTGGTAAAAATAACTAAGAGGAGGCGAAATACTCAAATTACCCCGCATCGGTCGATTGTACAATATCATTATATCACATTAGGCATAGCAAAATATATTATGGAACAAAAGAAATTAAAATAAGACAAGAAAATTGAAAGAAGGTTCGTGGAAATGGAAGGCATAGTACTGTCGGATTCGAATATGACTTTTCTTTGCCAACAAGATTCAAGTTCAATTTCCTTTTGACTAAACAAAGACTTATCTCGGTATCTCCATTCTCCGCAGTGAGTTGTACTGCAGATGGAGTGATTGCAAGGAAAATCTCAAAAAATGCCGAATAGGGGGTGGGCTTTCGGTTTGGGTTGACCCGATTATGTGTAACTAAATTTCTTTATTAGGATTAAGGATGAAGCCTTATTCAATGAAAAATATTAGTTTTGTTTAATTAATTCCTTAAGTATGCACTTTAATGTTTATAGCTCTTGCTTTACATGATCAGTTAGATGTTTTTTAATCTTTCACTAATACTATCATGCATCATTGATTGTTAAAATTAATATTTGATCAAATCTGTGCTTGGATATATAAAGTTTGTATGTGATTAAATTTAGTTATATGTTTTTCATGAAATTATTTTCATTGAATGCTAATGAAAATTTTGGCTATTTATTATTAAATATGCTTGTATCAGATGCTTAGATACCATAATTTTAAGCACAACAAATACATAAGATTAACTTTAATTGGCCTAAATTGTTATATCCACGGGTCGATATAGATTGATTTCGAGTTGTCACTTTAAAATTGAGAATTGATTGATAGTTATATAATTGGATTTTGAAACTTGTGTTATTTTACTCATTTTAATTTTAACTACATCTTTAGTTGAAATCTTTTCAAACAAATTTTTTTCTTTTCTGACTAGGGTACAATTTTAATTAGCATAAATTAGATTTACGTTTCCTAAAAACTGAAAGTCCCTCTTGATTCGACCTTGTTATTCCTAGTTTATACTCTAATAAATTTGTGTACTTGCGAATACATTAAAACTACCTTTAGACAATTTATTCCTAGTCTATTGAGGATGCTACGATAGAATTGAGAAACGAGGTTAGGGCCACCCAGAATTCTCAAGCACAACAAGCGTAGTCCATGTCCAATTTTGAGAGGATGATAGGATAATTAGCTTTATCAATTTTAGAATATATCAGTGACAGGAAAAATTTCATGTCAATCAATTCCTAATCCTAAAGAAGTACATGAAACTGGAGCTAGTTCAAGCCACCAACATGAACAAGCATAATCCATCATGACCTTGAGAGAAGGAAAATTGTTTCACCACAAGGTAGAAGTTCCAATAAGAAAGACATGTGAAAATGCTTTTTGATATCTAGTTTCATTAAAAAAACTCATCACCAAATGATCAAGAAGAAAGCATTACACCAATCCACATATATAAAGCTCCTTTCCTCAAAGGTTAGTAAAAGTAAAAAAAGGACTTTAACAAGTGAGATTATAGAAATCTTTAAGTAGGTAAGTGTAAAGATTTCTATACTCAATGCTATTAAGCAATTCCTTCCTATGCTAAATTTTTAGAGGATTTATGCACTAAAAAGAGAATTTTGCATGTTGCAAAGAAAGCATTTCTCACTCAACAAACTAGTGATTTATTTCAATGTAAAATGCCACTAACGTTCAAAGATCTAGGTTTCCTACTATCTCATGTGCCATCAGGAATCAATTGTTCAATAAAGCTTTGTTGGATTAGGATATTCTGTTTATAATCAACTTGGTCTTAGTCAATTACATTCAATTTTTGTTGTCTTATAACTTGCTGAAAGATCTATGAAAATATCTTATGGTATTGTAAAAGATGTGTTGATATGGATTAAGTTGCGTGACAGTCTAATTGTTTTTTTTATCTCATTATAAAGTGTGAACTATTTATATTTGAGTTATATTAGAGATACTAAGATTTTTTAATTCCGAGTTAATTTATTCAAAGTCAATTATCTTTTTTTTATAATTTATTTTATTTATTTTTATATTTAATAGCAATAAATTAATTTTATTCTTAATATTTAATGAATAGTTACTATCACTAGCCAATAATGTCATTGGAAGAATCAAAAGTTATTGATGATAACACGTCTGACACCATTTGATTTTGTTTTTTGTGATCCATATGATGCTGCCATCGTCAACGTCAAAGGAGCAGTGGGAACACCGTAATTACTGAAGTAATGCATGGGGTATACTAAACATAACTCGAAAATACGTGATCAATATATGTGAAATATACCCAACACTTAAAAATAAATATTTACAAGGGAAACATGTCCCTATGGTGAAACTCAATTTCCGTATGATAACGAAGAGTCTTTATATCACCTAGCTAAAGGGGTGATATGTGGTTTGGACTTATAACTTGAAATGTTTTAATTGTTCAGATATTTCTGACAGAAGGTAAAAGCCCAGATTTAAACGAGGGATTAATAACTCTTTAATTGAATTGGCCACTCGTCTCCTCATTTTATCCTTGTGGTCGATGGTTCTAAATTGGTTTTAATACATTGAGGCGGGTCCCAAAATGCATTGGGGTGCATTTTCGATCTCAACAGATCTTTTGGGTTGTAATCATTTGTATTGCACTTTCTTATCTAATATCTTTCGAGGGGCTCAAGCACTCAGAGTACCCAGCATCGATCGATCGCACAATATCATTATGTCACATTAGGCATGGTAAAATATACTGCGGAACAAAAGAAATTAAGACGAGACGAGAAAACTGAAAGAAGGTTCGTGGAAATGGAAGTTATATTACTATCAGATTTGAAAATGACCTTTTTGTTTTTTTTTTACCAACAAACAATTCAAGTTCAATTTCTTTTTGACTAAGCAGACTTATCTCGGTATCTCCATTCTCCGCCGTGAGTTGTACGGCGGATGGAATGATTGCGAGGAAAAATTCAAAAATGCGGAACTTTTAGGGGTTATTTAACGCTTGCACCTAAATGTTTCAGGAAATGGCATTGCACACCCACTTCTTTCGAAGCCTTTTGAGTTTTGACGCGCGCCTAAGTTGTTTGTTCTAGTCGAAGGGCAAAAATTGGTAATTGCGAAGAGAAATTAAAAAAATTATATATGTATATTAAAGTGATAATTTTCAAAATCCACCCATAATGTTTGGTATATTCTCACCTAGATAGAAAGTATTCACCTATTCTCAGTAACCTCCCTTGACGTTTGTAAAATGATCCTTCGATCATTTGTTGACTAACAAAATTATCAAAGTACCTTGACTTCAAAACAACACATTTTTTATATTAAGATTAATGCACTATTGCTTAATAACATCATATTTTGGCGTCAAATAGATATAAACACATTGAAAGTACCAAATTATTCTTGTCATTTTACAAAATGAGTTAGCTAAAAGAGATAAAAATTTTGAACTCCTTTTTTTTGGAAAATAGGAAAAATTTGAATTTTTTTAACTGAAAAAATTTTGAAATTTAATTTCAACTTGTTTCTCAGACTCAAGATAGAAAATAAAGTATTCATCTACCTTCATCAGTATCAAACCACCACTGCAAATATCATTTTATCTCCGCATCAATCATTTACAAACTCCTTATCCAAAAAAAAAAAGGAAAACATTTGCAAACTCTTTCAACAAAAATCAAGAGATTCCATAAGGGATAAATTTTGATTATTTATCGACAAATGGGGACCTGCAACATTAATGGCACGCACAAGAGCAACAACTTTGTTCTCGCACTCTTTTTGCTTGTCATTAGGGTCACTGTCAGCCATAGCAATCCATCCTTTAACCTATCCATATCTTTGTATGAATACAAATGTCACAGTGTGTTGCAGTTGGGAAGTCTATAGTTCTGAGAGCAGGGTAATGTTTTTATCTCCACGAAACCAAGATGGACGAGTTCATGGCCAAATAAAAATAAGAATGAGTCTTTTCAACATCATTCTTCCCCAGGTAAACAATCATAATATGCTCTGGGCATTGCTTTTTATCCTTCAAAATTTGCTTTTCAAACACTAGATCTTCATTAGCAGTCTTGCCTAATGCCAAGGGGTTGATTAACAATCTTTCTCTGTAAATAATGATAAAAGGTGAACATCTTCAATCATCATAGCAATACAAACAAAATTTCTGATAGCAGAAAATAATTAATCCAGGATCAACTCACAGACGCAGAGTGGGAAACGGATCTTATAGTCATTGCGTATTCCTAAAATCAAAACTTAAGGGGAAAGAGGAAAAAAAAATGTGAAATTAATCATCCCAAAATTCCTTCTAGTATTACTAACCTTCTTCAGACAGGTAAGAATTTTTGGACTAGAAGCCACTAGTAAACTCGATTTAACATGATTAGAGAAATAAATAAATAAATAAAGATTGGAGACTAAATATTAATTCTCCAAACAAATAGTATTAGGGAAAAGCAGACAAACTTGTAACTACAAATAGTATTAGGGAAAAGCAGACAAACTTGTAACTAAGGTGGCGTTTGTTTTTTAACTTAATAACTTAAAGTGACTTAACTTAATTAATTAAGTTAATTATATGTGTTTGTTTTGATAACTTAATAAGACTTTTCAGATAATTTTGACTTAATAAAAGAAGCCAATTTTTTTAGCTTTTTGCTGAATAGAAGAATCTGAATTAAGTCAATTAATTTCTAATGTAAAAAATATCCCTATTTTATAATTTATTTTTCATACATATTCCAAAACTCACCCATAGACGTTTATCCTACATAATCTCATCTTTACATGAGACAACTTCGAGATGAAATAACAAATCAATTATTTCAATCATTTTGTTAGTTTTTTTTCTTATATTATGTACTATTATTGAGAATTAGTGATAAAATTTAAAATTTATGGTATTTTATATATTATAATTCCAAAATCATTATGTATTCACTTGAATATAGTTTTACTTATAAATATTAAAATATTATGGTATTTAGTGTATTATTTATTTAACATTTAAATTTAATAAGGGTACAAATGTAAAAAATATATTTTCAGATTTTTAAGTTTAAAAAACAAACAACTTAATACTTATTTTCAGAGATTCAGATAAAAAAAATAAACACATTATTCAGATTCAGACATTCAGATCTATTCAGAATTCAGACTAATTCAGATCTATTCAGATTTCAGAAGGAAAAACAAACACCACCTTAAGTTGTGTATGGACTTCAATTAACATGTCAGTGCTTTGTATATTTCAAATTAAGTCCGCAAGAGTTAGCCTTTGATAAGGTTGACTTAATATGATGTGGAAAATGTGACCAGCAAGGACATACTCCTTGCCATGCACTGCGGCCTCCTTGTATGCTTCACTTGTCATGCTTGACCTCTCCAATTTCAGGCTAAAATTTATTGAACCTGAGTGGAGCCGTGGTCTGAAATTGCATTAAAAATAAAATGTCAAAAAAGTTAACTTGAAGAAACAACAACGAAGAACATGATATTAAAAAAAATATAAACTGAAAGATGACAATTTGCAGAATTTTAATGCAACTGCCCATGTTTACTACTAGTAATACGCTTCCATTTATACAAAAACAAGTTATCACCAATCATAGGTCGATATAATTTCTCTATTACAAATTTATCTAGTTTTTCCACATATAACCATTACTTTATAATTTCAGTGCATGCCCCCAATAAAGCCATGTAATGCACTTCACTGTTGAAACTTTTTTTTTTTTTTGAATTAAAATAGATATGCAACTGAACTAGCTCAACCCAAGTCATGTAAATACCATGATAAAAACTCAAAAAAAGTTCAAAAACCCCTTTAACAGAATACTGCATATATACAATTCAAACTGTCTTCAACATACATTTTCATCTTTAATTTTACTGTAATTATTATGAATCTATTGCAAAAAATCAGAAGAAACAACTAAAAATCTCAAAATTTTTCAAGAACTATTTTTCAATCAATCACAAGGTAGTAGAGATGTTTAGCTCTATGTTCAACGTGCTTTCGCAATTCTCATTTAACTACAACTAACACTAAATGATGGACAAAATCAGAAGCAGCACCAACAATCTTAAAAATTATCAAGAACCATTTGTTAATTTTTCGCCTAGACTACCAATTTCAGCTAATAAAACTAACATGCATTGAAAGAATCTAATTCATACCTTATTTGTGGCTTGAAAACAGCGGGATGATTGGCTGGTTGCTGGCAAAGCTCGCTTGCGGTCATGAATCATTAGAGCCGATATTAGAGTTGCTTCATTGTCATGGTCTTTAATTTATGGCCAAAGTACTTGATAAAAGCATTATTAGAGAGAAAATGAAATGGGTGTTGAGCCTGGTTGCTTTGGATTTGTGGGTAAAGAGATCCGCAATTTTTATTGTGTTAATGTCTGTTGGGTAAAAGCGTGCTTTAATTTATTCTCCACTGGATGTTAACAATGTTCAAATAATTTCCAAAGCCTAATGCGAAAATATTAAGTTAATTTGATTAGCTTTATCATTAACGTGATTAATTACAATCTTGCCCTCATCCGCTTGACATATACTAAACGGAATACTAACCTTAGGGGAGACCACTAAGAATATGCGGATACTTGTCATCTAAGTGAGAATACACCAAACCTCAAGAGAGGTTATGAAAATTACCCGGCACTTCATTCCCTCTTTTTTGTTTTTGTTTTTTTTTTTTCTTTTTCCCTTGCTTTTTTCTTCTTCTTCATCTTTTCTTCTTATAAGTTCTTGAATGTGGCGGCAGCAGTTCCATTCACACTCAGGAGCCATGATGTTCATCAAAGGCGTTAGTAAATTAGGCTTAGAGAAATTATTTTTCTATTTAATTAAATTAGCAGAATATCCAAGTAAGACAACAATAATCTTCTCTACCACTATTATTAGGACCTACAGTATGGTTATAGTCTTCTCTACTATCCTCAATCCTCTTCCTCACACTACTGTTCTTAATTGTCTTTTTTATTGGTATTTGCATATAATAAACCCTAATGAAAACTCAAGAACATTATTATTAATTTTCTTTTACAGTGAAAAATCTCTACATATTACGTATGTTCTAATTTCTTATTGTTTATATAGGTATTTATTAGAGACAAAGTTTGACTAGAAATTGAGTTACGGCCTGTAGACCCATGAATTTCCTTACTCCAACTTACCAATTAAGGTCTAGTCATCTTATTACACAGTAAAACTATTAAGTTAACTTCAAATTATTTTACTAAAAATCAAAACCTACGTGACAGACATAATATATTGATATATTTTTCTTTAGTTATATATTAGTTAGTCTCTTTTTATTTATATTTTTAGATAATTAATTTATTTTTTTTAACAAAATAATCAATCAAAGCTTGGAGTGGCTAAACCGCTAAAAGCTACATTTAGAAAAGGAGAAATAAAAAAGAAAAAGAATTTAATAGATGCCCGTGTAAGGCAATTGCAAAGTAGATCAAATGGGCTCGATGCTTGGATTTGGGCTGATTGATAAATGTATTGTAAGGCTTGCACGTGAAAGAAGCATAATTGTAAAGCATGCACCTTTACATTGTTGACTTGAAGATTGGTGGCCACTGGCCGAGCAATCTAATTCTGCAAGGATTCGGACATTAATTTGAACAAGGCCAAGCTTTATAAAACCGAAACCTCTGGCTTTTGGAAATACATACAGAGACGAAAACATAATTTAGAGAAGCAGCTGGGGGCAATTGAAGAACAGCATTCAGGAGTTTGAGAGAAGAGATTTCCAGCCGTTTGGATTTATTTGTCATGACTCGTTTTATCTACCCTTTTATTTCCAATTTAATTACGTGTAACTAAAACTTTTTTATTAGGATTATGGATGAATCCTTGTTCAATGAAATAAATTACTTTTTATTCAATTAATTCCCTACTTGTGTGCTTTAATGTATATGATTCTTGTTTCAGATGATTAGTTGGATATTGTTTAATCTTTTCACCAATATTATCATACATTATTGATTGTTAAGATTAATATCTAACCAAATCTATGCATGGATCCACAAGGTTTGTATGTGATTATTTTTTATTTTGTGTCTTTTATGAAATTGTTTACGCTGAATGCTTATAAAACTTTAATTATTTGTTATCCAATATGTTTAGATGTCATAAAATTAAGTAGAAAAAGAACCTACACAAGGTTTATTTTAATTGGGATTACTTGTTATATCTATAGATATTAATTGGTTTTGAGTTGTCACTCTAAAATTGAGAATTGATTGGTAATTGGATAATTGTTGAGTTGAACTGTGGTGGACTTTAAAACACTAGTAGCTTCAATCTCTTCAGTTCTTATGTTAATTTGCTCATGTAATTTTAATTGCATCTTTAATTTAAATTTCTTCAAAAAAAAATTTCTTTTTGAATTAGGGTAGAATTTTAATTAGCATTGTGTTTAACTTTTCATAAAAATTGACAGTCCTTGCAGGTTCGAGCTCATTTTTCTTAGTCTATTTAATTTCTGCCATTATTCGCAAACAAATTTCAATTTAGGTATTTCATGTAGAAAAAAATTTGTTTGCTTATTCTTGCGTGAGGATCATTATTGAGTTCTAGTTTTGGTCTTACGTACTTATTCACTACCCGTTACGTTTTATGCTACCTTCTTTAATTGTCCTTTGAATCCTTTTGACAAAAAAGGGGAGTAATATTTAGTTGGAGGGTGTCACATTCGTTCAAGAGTAACCATAATAATTATAATAATTGTTGTTTTATTGTAATTATTATAACAATAATAGTAATAATAATAATATTTATTATTATTAGTTATTACTATTATATAATTATTTTTATAATATTATAACATTATATTTTTATATAATAATAATGACAATGACAACAACCAGTAACTAAAAAAATCCTAGCATTACACTCAATGTTATAATAAACATGCACATATTTCCTTAAACAATGTTTGCTTATTTATTTTGTTAGTGAAAAATACATAAGTTTAAACTAAGGGTATTTTTATAAATTATAAAAATTTACTCCGACTGTAAGATAAAGTAAACACATCAATGAGATTCCAATTTTAATTTTGGCAACTTAAGTAAACAATTTACTCCAATTTCTATTCTTTATTCCAATTCTAGCACATACAATTTTAACCCATTGCAATTTCATTTTATTAAATGCAACCTCATGGTCCATGATATGGAGAGACAGTGTTGGGAGAAAAATATTATAATAATGATGAATATGTTTGTAGATTGTTTTCTTCATTAGTAAAAAAACAATACGCAAATAATGGGCTCTTTGTAATTCCATTTGCAGATAATGTGAACGACGATATTTTTCTTTCTCTATATATCTTTATGTATAGGGGTAGAGGTCTCATCTCCAATTGGTTTTAACATATCTCAAAGCTGAATAATAAAGGTATTTAGATTAATTCGTTGTATAGTAATAAACCAGTCGATTGTAACAATTTAAAATAAAAATAATATTATTCAAAACTAAACTAGAATATTTTTTCAGAAAAATAGAATATTTAGTTCTTATTTAAAAGTCCTTTCTAGAAAATACATCATATATTGTAACCATTTTTCTTGTATATTTTTGTCCACCGCTGGTAGCCGCCCAACCGTCTGTAACTCAGATATTGAAGACCACCATGAACAAAACTGTTGGTAAAGCCAACATTAATGACTTTGAAAAGCTCTGGCACATCTTTATTGCACTACCGCTTGCGTAATCAGTAGTATTGATTTCTGCAATTGCACCAACCACGTGTAAAATCTTAGACAAAGGAATATTGTTATATGTTTATAAGGTGAAACGTTGACCTTAGTCAATTACCTGTAGAAGTGCTGCATCCAGTAGAAATGGCATCTTGGAGGAATTTTACAGGGGCCTTATTAGCAAACCAAAAGTCTCTTTTAACCTGATGAATACATTTAAGCACACTTTGGATGTGTTCTCCACACCCTCCTGACCTACAATAATTTTGCGTTTCTCCTGCAGGCACATTGATTGCACCGGCCATTGTTAGCTTGTCCTTTGCTGAGCAGGGATTTGCTCCATAGAACAAGCACTCATAGGCACTTCTCCATGCTCGGAATGGAGACAAATTTATATTTCCTGTGGGGTATTTTTCTGAAAGGAATATAAATAAGCATTTGACCATTTGAGTGCGTATAGTTAGTGTTGGCTTTTAATATACTACGGACATACACATATATATAAACTAACAAAAAAGCTACTATGCTTTTGGTTTCAAAGATGGTCGCATTGACCTTTTTTTGATTTACACAGATTTTGAATAAACCTCGACCCTTGCCCATTTATGTGAACAATTCTAAACTAAAAAAGCGGTTAGTATGGCTATTTCTGAAATTAAAAGAGTTCATATGTACACTCGAGAGAACCTTGAGAGTCTTGATGAATGTTTCTAATAAACTAGCTTCTGTTGATTATCATCTTGTTTGCTTTTTATTACTTGAAGGGGAAAGGGAAGAGTGATTACCTTCACTTTTGGCGGAGGTAGAGGTAAGTAGAAGAAAAATCCCCATCGACAGACAAAACATTCGACTCAAAAGGCTGTAGGTCTCCATTTTCTTTGCTATTCAAAACTTTGGTTTAGAGGATATATTTGCGTTTCATGAATTTAAATAACAGAAGATTACAGTAATAATTTGCTTAGAAACCAAATAAGAACGTCAACTTAGTTGGTTTAAGTATATGCTGAGAATATATGAAGCATTTGTTGGAAACACCAAGAAATTTTTAATATAAGTTGAAGAGTTATGTATTAGACAAAGTAAACATTATTATTATTATTCACTTTTAAGAATGACAAAGTAAACATTATTAGTTTTGGACTAATAAGTCGGAAATTAAGAGGTGGAATAGCATCACCACTTAAATTATGATGTGGGTACATAAAAAATTTTAAATTAAGTTATCTTTAATTAATTTAGTTGTCGTATTGTATGAGTCGTTAATTTTAAATGTCCAGAAAGGATGCTACTCTCTTGCAGCAGTAACAGATACTTGCATCTTACGGAATGGCAAGCTGGATATGAGCAAATTTTTCTTTTTTGTGTAAATTCTCTGTCAGTGACAAGTGTTGATATCCAGCTAAACTAACGAGCACTCATATTCTAATGGTTAACTAAGCATGCATTTGGTATGTCAGATAATATTAGACTAGATGGAATAGGAAATGATTGGATGAGATTGGATTAAATAAAATAGATAGAATTGTATTGCATTGGACTAAATACCTAATATTGTCCTGTGTGGTTGGTGTAATAGTTTATTGAATTTGATAGTATATAATTTAAATATTATATTAATTAAAAAATAAAATTAACTAAATGTTTATATGTTAAATTTGAATTGAGCTTGTAAACTTTATAAATATTGTTTTCAAAATATTAAATTTACAAATTTATTTTAAAAATTAGTTATTATTTTATAATACCAGAGCCACAAATACTTACACAATATCTTATACAAATTGATATAGTATATCATTTGGGATGACATAAATTTTTACGGGAATAAGGTTCTTTCTGAGATTCTCCCACTCAAGAATGGGTTAGGGATGATTTAATGTCTAATTTCTTATTCAAAGAAGGCATGAGGACAATTTAATACTATGCTTATTATTCGGAGAATAGATGAGGATCATATCTCCCTCCCAGCATCCCCTCCATTTCTCCTGATTTTAATTGTTATCACATGTTTTGTGAAATTTCCAGCGAAAATATTTAAATTGAATTTAGTAAGGATAAAAATAAAAAATATCCTAATATTTACAAAATAAGATAGATAAGAAAAATAAAAAACTTAATCAAATTTGTCATTGCCTCAATTAAACGGACGAATAACACTTTCGTTTTTGGATCGGAGGTGACGCAATTATGATGCACCTTCCAAATAAATACAAATTAAATCACAAATATAATTAAAATCCAATAGAATCTTCCACAAAGCATGATATCAACATGGCATGAAGATCAATTGATCGAAGCAGCTGGTTGAACTAGAAAGCCAGAGAGAGAAGAAGCGGGTTCGAGAAAAAAGGGCAATCATCACTGTCTGTATCAAAGACTTGCGATGGGGTCCACTTTGTAATCACAGAAATATAGAATGTTGCTCTGGTAGATTTGCTAATTGGTCATTCAAGGTCCTTACATACACACGGGTTACCTTGTCAGCATCCGACGGTTCACCTGGGAAGCGAGCACATGCCAAGGCCACGGCAGGTGCAGGCTGTAAAAGCATCGAGGCCAAAGTCGAGTCCTGACAATGTAATTTTGTGACATTAATTACTAATTAGAACATTATGCAAAATATTATTTATAATAATATAGAAAGAACATTGTTGTTAGGAGTAAGTGGTTTAAAAATTGTTATTTTTTTTAAAAAAAATTTTATATCTACCATCTGATTTTGAATCCTGATAGTTATAGGAGATTAAAAAATCAATTTGATTTACCAACGTAAACCTTTCAATCACCTCCACGGGGTTCTTTTTTTTTTTTTTTATTATTTTACTTATACAAAGATATTACAAGTGCTCAAACTCTTAAGTCCTCTCGTTTTCACTTAAATAGTTGGTAATTAAGGAAGAAATTAAAATTAATCTCCATAATATTCTTATGAAGATTCAAATTTTTGCTCTCACATTTATAAGTGCAAAGACTCTCCTAATAGATTAAAGATTCATTGATTTCCATAGGGCCCATTTCATTGTAAAATTTTCGTTGAAATTCCTTTTTCACCATGACACTTGTTGGAGGTTTATCAGGTCCCAACATATACTCTAGTTCGAGCATATATTCAGGTATCTTGTTTTGTACCGTACTCCGGTTGATGTTTGCAGGAAAAACAAAAAGTGTATAAGATAAAAGAATCAGAAATTTGAATGGAGTTGTTTAGTGCATAAAAATAGTTAATGGAGCATCTATTGATGATAATTTAAAATGGCCTAAAAGCCTACCTGTAAAATAACGCATCCCACTAAAAGATTAATTGGTAAGAAAAATTACAAAAAAGAAAAAGAAAAATTAAAAACCTTTACATCTTCATACCCATATGAGTTTTGTCATAACCAAATGTATGAATGGCGTCCGTCGAGTTTCAGACCGCCAGCACTATGTCCCACCAAAATCACCTGAAAATCCAAACTACTGATTAACCAAAAATGAAAACTTAACTCCATTTTGATTACAAAAATCAATCAATCAATCAAAATATTAACTCACCTTTTCATTATCTTGCAAGTTAAGCAAGAGGGTTGATGAGGGGCTTATTGTAATCCTCTAAAGTGAAGACATTGTTGGGATGAGTTGGATCAATGCCAGCATTTGTAGGATCAAGGCATGTGGCTTTGTAGCATGCTGTTTCCAAAAATGCTCGTAGCTTGAAAACCAGCACCAAGCTCCATGATTTGCTCCGTGAATCATAACAAAGTGTGACATGCTATAGATTTTGTTTTCTTTATTTTCTAATCTTCTGAGCAGTCAACTTTGGAGCTGCAGTCCAGGGTCTGATTTTATGGATCAACACGCCTCGGATAAGATCAAATTGACCTCGCAATTGGTTGCCACCGTGCTCGTCATAAATGTAGTAATTCACTGTAGTACGGCTAGGTGAAGTTATCCATAACTTGGCGACTGAGCAATACGACGAGTTAATTTGTAGTACGGCCGGTCTTTCTTCTACAGTACTTTTCTCTGCAAAAGTGCTAGATTGAAAGAAGATTGAAGCCTTTATGGCTTAGTCTCATCACCTGTTATCTGGGTGTTTATTTTTCAATTTTTCCTTTTTTCTGATCAAAACTGGGGATGTTTTAATTACGGGTGCACTCCATAATTGTTGAAAGGTGGGTGGAGAAAGTTTTATCACGAGAAAATCGATGGATACGAGAAGAATTAATTCGCAAGTGCTAGGCGGTGGCTCTAAAAGAAGAAGAGGAAAACATAGTAACGATCATGGGAAGAATGAAGATAAAAGGAGAAAAGTCGTGGGCCAAGCTAACTTGGTGGGTAAGGTCTTTGCTCACACGAAGCATCAACGGGGAAGGCCTAAAGGCAGCAATGCAACAAGCATGGAGAACAATAAAGGAAGTCAAGATTGAAAGTATGGGGGAGAACACCTTTCTCTTTAAGTTCACCTCCGAAGAAGAGAAGAAAAGGGTATTTATGGGGGGGGGGGGGCATGGCATTTCGACAGAGCTTTATTAATTCTATATGAGCCAACAGGTATGGGCGAGGTAAAGAATCAATCCTTTACGCATACATCATTCTGGGTGCAAGTCCACAATATACCCATAATGTGTATGAACAGAGAGGCAATTCACAAATTAGGGGAAAAGATTGGCAAGGTTCAGGAGATAGAAACAGATGAATCAGGGGACTGTATAGGACAGTTCGCCCGAATTAGAACTTCAATTGACATCACACAGCCCCTAAAAAAAGTGGTGTTTATCCAGTACGAAAGAAGTAGAGTCCCACTGCCAGTGTTATATGAGAAAATGCCAGATTTTTACTTTTGTTATGCGCATCTAGGCCATCAATACAGAGAGTGCTTGAAATATAAGGGCCAGCAAAAGGAAGAGCTGCCATATGGTGGATGGATGAGAGTAGTCACACAAGCGGATAGGATGAGGCAAAACCGAGCTAGAGAAAGAGCTAATCGTGAACAATTCCAAGCACGAACCAATGTTACAGCAGAAAACGAGCCAAGATCAAGACAAGACCAACACAACCGATTTGTACAAACCGAGCTAGGTCCAAATCAATCGGATGCAGGGGCAGAAGGAAGTGTGCAAGAAAATGTCAGCAAAAAATAAGGGGTTGAAAAGACGCAATTAATGCTGACTATCCTAGAGCAGGAAAATGAGCAAGTGGAGTGTCAGGGCAGAGAGATTAGAAATGAGCAGATTAGGGGGGAAAACAAGGGGGGCTAGCTTGGAAACAGAAGAGTAAAGGCGGGAGATGGAAATTGGAGGGAAAATGCAAGCCTTGAAAATAATGTACAATTGAGGACTTTGGAAACCAAAAGCACTGATGGAAGGGAGGCCAAATCGTGTGAGGAAGAAGTGGAACATGGGCCAAACAAGGAAAAAAGGAAAGCCAAAGGAACAAAGTGGAAATTACAGGCCCGAAACACAACGGCTGAAAGCGAGAGTGTTCATGGGTCAGTAAATGTCAAAAGGCTAAATCATGATGTTAACTGGCCAAGCCTAGAGAGCAAAAGAAGAAGGCTACTAAACCCCATAAAGATCCCACATAGAGATAGCCACTTAAGCCCATCAAAGCAAGCTTACAGTTATAACCATCTAAACTTCTCTAGAGCAACACGGCAACTGGGATTAGTAGATGATGAGCAGAAAGCAGAAGGAATTTCAGAGGCAATGGAGGAAGATGTATCGGCGGGAGCTGGTGGCCAGCCCCGCCAGCAACCATGAGGATCCTAAGCTAGAACGTTCGAGGTTTGGGGAAGCCTCGAACGCGCCTAGCCATAAAAAAAATTCTCCAATTGCACCAACCTCAAATTTTCTTTTGTAGTGAAACAAAGATGAAGGCCGGGCAAATCAACTTAGTGTGTAGAAATTTTAATTTTGATAATTGTTTTGTGGTGGATAGAAATAAGATGGGAGGTGGACTAGCGCTGTTTTGGAACTCGGATGTCAATATCAATATCACTTCCTATAGTCTCCACCATATAGATGCAGTGGTCTATAATGAAGACGAGAAAGCATGGAGATGCACAGGGATGTATGACCACCCA
The DNA here is from genome assembly GCA_030449905.1 of Luvunga scandens. NCBI lineage: Eukaryota > Viridiplantae > Streptophyta > Magnoliopsida > Sapindales > Rutaceae > Luvunga > Luvunga scandens. Next base: position 5,053 of record JASUUG010000130.1, on the reverse strand, counting down.
GAATTCAGCCAAAAACATTATACATGGACTCTTCTGAAGAGGTTAGCAAGTATATCTTCTTATCCTTGGTGCTGTTTTGAAGATTTTAACGAAGTTCTGCACTTACATGAGAAGAGTGTGGGTAACAGTAAAAATTTGAACATGATTGCTGAGTTTAGAGAGGTCGCAAAGCCTGCAATTTAATGGACATGGGCTATAAAGGGGTATCCATTTACGTGGTCAAATAGGAGATACGGGAAAACCACATGTAGAACACCGGATAGATTCATGTGCAGCAAAGATTGGGGAAGCAATTTTCAAGTCCTCGCAGTATCGAATATTCTTAACTGGGTCTCAGACCATTGTCTAATTATGCTGGAGGTTAAAGAAAGGGGCAGAAAGATGAAACATGTCAGTAGATCCTTCCCTCGGGACCATTATGAGGATATGTGGAGCTCACCCGATGATCGATTAACATAGTGAAAGAGCGGTGGGGAGTTATGACGATAGAGCTTGGGAGGATCGATCTTAAACTTTTAAAAAACAGACCCAAGTTCCCTAGCTCACTAAAGTCTTAGAGCAGAGGAATTTGGAGATAGGCAAAGAAAGCTTAATAAGCTTATTCAGCAGTTGCAAAAGGCAAAGGAGAGTAACTCCAGCTGGGTAGATGGAGCTGAAGTCAGAAGAGTTTAAAGTCATATCAACAGCCTACTATTAAACGAAGAGATTTACTAGAAGTAAAGATCGAGAAATGCGGGACTGGCTTAGAAGAAGGGACAAAAATACAAAGCTCTTCCATGCCAAAACGTTTGCTCGGAGCGGAAGAACAAAATCCTGGGAGTGGAAGATGCTCGAGGCGTTGGACGATGAAAGCGAGAAGATATAAAGAAAGAATTAAGAATACTTCCAAGACCTATTCACATCCTCCAATCCAACTCCAAGCCAAATTCAAGCCGCACTAAAAGGAATGCCATCAAGATTTCCCAAAATGAACTCTTATATGGAAGAGCCTTTCTCGCGTGAAGAAATTGCTGATGCCTTGTTCTAGATGTGCCCCACCAAAGCTCCGGGTCTAGATGGGCTGCCTGCTGTCTTCTTCCAGAAGCATTGGAAATCAGTTTAAAATGGAGTCATTTCAACATGTACACACATATTAAATGATCAAGGTAACCCAGCTCCTATAAACCATACTTATATTGCTTTAGTCCCAAAAAATGCAAAGCATAGAAGGTTTCTGACTATAAACCCATTAGCTTGTGCAATGTTGTGTATAGAATTGTTGCTAAGGCTACTGCAAATAGAATGAAACCAATCCTTTCCCAAATTATTTCCCCAGCTCAGAGTGCATTTATACCCAACAGGCTCATCACCGATAATGTAATTATTGGAGTGCGAATGCCTCCACAAGATTAGAAATTTCGAGAGGAAGCGAAATGGACTTGTTGCCAAAAACTAGACATTAGTAAGGCTTACGATAGGGTTGAGTGGCGATTTGTAGAGCAATCAATGGTGAAACTTGGCTTCTCGATCGGTGGGTGAGCTTGATAATACGATGTATCACCACTCCGCCTTCCGGTGATAATTAATGGGGTGCCTAAAGGCTCAATCGGCCGAAGAGGGGATTGAGGCAGAGATGTCCTCTGTCACTTTACCTGTTCATTCTTTGTGCAGAGGTGCTCTCCAATCTTCTGGTAATGGCAGAGAGAAATCAGCAGATTAGAGGCTTAAGATTCTCAAAGGATATTACCATCTCCCACCTCCTTTTGCGATGATAGTCTTATTTTTTCCGAGCATCGATTCTGCCGTTGCAAGCATTTAAAGGAGCTTTTTGATCAACATCTTATCTTTGAGCTTGGGACGATCTTCAACTTTGACAAATCTTTGATGGTTTTTAGCGGAAAGATTCCAGGAGGGAACACAAAGAATTAGAGATATATTCAAGCTAAAGGTGGTATCTCAACATGAGAAATACCTTAGTCTCCCATCAATGCTAAGCAGGAATAAGTCAAGCTTCTTCAATGAGGTTAAACTCAGAGTGATAAATAAAATATCGAGCTGGCAGCATAAAATGTTCTCTAGTGGAGGAAAGGAGGTTCTAATTAAAGCGGCCCAAGCCATTTCATCCTGTCGATGAGTGTCTTTAAGCTCCGGAAGGTCTATGTGATGATATTCAATCGGCCATAGCCAAGTTCTGGTGGGGCTCAAAAAAAGAAAAAAATGGCATTCATTGGATGAGGTGGGATAAGCTCAGCAATGCGAAAAGTAGAGGAGGGCTGGGATTCTGAGAATTCACCAATTTTAATCAAGTCCTTGTGCCAAAACAAGGCTGGAGGCTCCTTCAATTCCCCAACTCTTTAGTCTCTAAAGTGCTGCAGGCAAGATACTTCAGAAATTCAAAGTTCTTAAATGCAGATGTTGGTTCCAATCCTTCGTTTGTCTGGAGAAGCATTTTATGAGGGAGATAAGTAATCAAGAAAGGATTCAGATGGCGTATTGGAAATGGCGAAAATGTTTCAGTGTATAAGGATAATTGGATTCCCAGGCCTAATACTTTTAAGCCAATCTCCCCCCCAAAGTTGCTTGCAAATGTTTGATGGTGATTTAATCAATGCTGAGAATAATTGAGATGTAAACAAGCTGGATCAACACTTTATGCAGGAAGATATAGAAGTGATCTTAAATATCCAGCTCCCAGCAGAGAAAGCAGAAGATGAGGTGATGTGGCACTACGATAAGAGGGAGAATATTTAGTGAAGAGTGGGTATCGAGATAGCTCTTGATCCAAGTTCTCGAGGCCTCCAGCCAGCCAAGTGAGTCGTTCAATCATTGGGTACGCTCTTTGGTCCTCGAGATCCCGAGAAAAGGTTAAGATAGTTATGTGGAGGGCTCTAAGAAACTTGCTCCCATCGGTGAGAATCTCTGGAAGAAGAAGGTATTGCTTTAGCCATTTTGCCAAAGATGTAAAAGAAATGTGGAAACCCGCAGTCATGCCTTTGTTACATTGTCAAGAAGCTAGGAAGATCTAGATCTGCTCCCTTTTCCTATTCCACCCAAGAATGCTCAATCGGTGGATATTCTCGGTTGTTCAAATTTCGGCCAAAAACACGAGGAATCATGATCTGGAGAAGTCGGTAGTCTACCGGATCATTTGGAGGGCAAGAATAAACTTCATTTTGAAAGGAAAAAGCAAAAGCCAATTTTCTCGGCAAAAGCGAAGCAATCTTACGCATTCCAAAAGTCAAGAAAGCAAGGATTCATTATCCAAATACTTCCAGGAATGAAGCGGTGAAGTGGACTCCCCTCCTGAAAATGTCCTCAAAATCAATGTGGATGACTATCGCCCAAGGCACAAATGAAATAGGTCACAGGAGGAGTTGTGATAAGAGAGATTAATGGCAAAATGGTGGTTTCTTTGGAATAAAGCGAGCGGTGGAAAGGAAATGTCGGCCTCGGCTGGCAATGCGGTGGGGCATCGAGTGGCAAGAGAAGCGTTGTAACTTCGGTGATCATAGAAGCAATTGTTTAGAATTCTTGGTGATCGACAACACAAGGGTAGCGAGCGAAATATTTTGGACAATTTCGAGAGATCTAAAACCCGAGAAAAAGGGATTTTAAGCAAGTCATAGTTAAATCCACAGAATGCCTTAATGCTCATGCCCATTCCTTAGCAAAATTTGCTTTAGGAAGCATCTCTATTTGTATGGTTAAACAATGTACCCGAAAGTACAAGATGTATTGGATGTGTTGTGTTGATTGAAAGGTTTACTTTCTTTAAAAAAAAAATAGATGTTTTAAATTTTTTTTACTTAAATAATTTTTAAATGATGTAGTATTAATTAATTAATTAATAATTTTTATAATATTTAAGTTAATTAATTATATTATCTAATTAAGTAATTAATGAATGTCATATGCTAAGGATAATTATTTGGGATAAAAAATTTGAAATGTGTCTCAATCTTCTTATGGTGCGTTTATTTTGGGATTAGAAATCGGAATCAGGAATCGAAATAATTGATAATGTTTGCATAAAAAATAGACCGAAGAATCGAATCGGAATTATAGGATCCACCAATTTATTTGGTAATGAGAAATGAGAGATTGATTACGTGTGGAAGTGAGATCGATTTAACTTTATTAACGGAATTTCTATTTTTAGTAAATTTACAAAAATTAAAAATAAAACTTTCTGCCATTTGTAATTGATTAATATATTATTATAATTAATTAATATATTGATTCATTATTAACAATAATTATCTATAATTATACTTTTTGAATAAATAATCACAATAATTAATATATTATTATTATAATTAATATAATATTATTATAGTTAATTAATTAATATAATTAATATAACTAATTAATATATTAATAAAAATAACTATTAAGAATTATAGTTTTGAATAAATAATCACAATAATTAATATGTTATTATTATTAAAATTAATTAATTTACTATTATAATAATAATTAATTCATATATTATCATCAATTAATTGATATAATTATTAATATTAATTAATATATAAATATATTATTAACAATAATAATATATTAATATTTATAGTTTTTGATTAAATAATCACAATAATTAATATATTACTATTATTATAATTAATTTCATTTATTATTATAATATATTAATATAAAAATTACTATTAATTATTATATTAATACATTATTAACAATAATATGTTAATAATTATAGTTTTTGAATAAATAATCACAATAATTAATATGTTATTATTATTATAATTAATTAATTTACTATTATAATAATTATTGTAATGAATTCATATATTATCATCAAAGTAATTCGTATAATTATTACTATTAATTAATATATAAATATATTATTGACAATAATTACTAATAAAAATAATTTTTAATAAATAATCACAATAACTAATATAATACTATTATATAATTAATTCATTTATTATTAATAATAAATAATTAATATAACAATTACTATTAATTATTATATTAGTACATTAATAACAATAACTATTAATAACAACATTATTTTGACTAAATAATCACAATAATTAATATGTTATTATAATAA
>JASUUG010000129.1:0-66773 GCA_030449905.1 Luvunga scandens | reverse complement strand
AATCTAGCCTTTCATTCCAGGACAAAGCACATAAGGGTACAGTATCACTTCATTCGAGGAGTAGTGGAAGATAGAAATGCAAATTTGCGGAAAATCTATACCAAGAAAAACCTAATAGATGTTTTGACTAAGTCGATCAATGCTGATAAGTTTATATGGAGTAGATCCTCTTGTGGCCTAGTAGAGACATAAGAAACATGATAATGGCGAAGTAGAAAGGATGGTGTAGAGATTGATTGACTCTCAATCTAATCTCAAAGTAAGAGAATGTCAAAATTAGTGGCTGTCAAAGAAAAATTAGTGAGAAATCCAACAACTTTGACAACCAATTATCAAAATTGTATACGGCAGCAAGTTGAAGCAAGGAAAATTGAGAGGAAAATCACAAGGGCAGCATCGAATTTTAAAATAGGGAAAAAATATACATAAAAATATTACATCAACAGTAGCCAATTTTGGCTAAAAAAGAAGGTGCTTCACCTTATTTGCTATCATCCAATTTTCTTCTTATGTAAATCAGAGAAAGCGGTGAGAGAAAGAGAGTTTAGAAGCACTTGAAATTTATAAAGCTCTTAAGTAGCTAGTGAGTGAGAGATTGGGTGTATTAAGATTTTGGGTAGTGCGCCAAAATATTACAATACTTATAATCCTCGTTTCACTAGTAAAATATTTTTCTTATGTCTTTGCTTGTTGTTGGTTGATTTCTTAATATATGGGTGTCAATGCGCAAGTGTACATAACAAGTAATAAAGTGATAAGTATTCGAGTATTGTCTCTATAGGGATTGACGCTATCAAAGTTGCTACAACATTTAATTGTGGTGCAAATTCAATTAAATTAAATTAAGTTGTTTTATTAACTAAATTAAACTAAGTAATCTAAACAAATAAAATGCAATAAACTAAATTAACACACGTCACACAAGAATATAATCACTAGAGATAATGTAGCTAAGTGAATCAATAAAACTTAATGGTATTGACTGTTTTCTTGTTATAGTACCATTGTTATAGCAATTACTACAGCACTGGGCAGAACGTTAATGTATTCTCAGCTATCGCCTGTTAGACATCTTATATTTATATGCAACCTAACAATGACCAATTGTTGTGCCACACAAGATATAGCATTAAAAGATCTAGGTTCCTAGATACTCTACAAGGTGAATCCCTATGTCTAGTTCATCACTAATTTTAGATTAAGTATTGCCCTATTTAAATTGAGTTAACCCAACTTAGGAAACTTAATCTAAAACCAAGTATTGTTATGATATTTTCTACTAAAATAAGCCCTTTTGTGGCTCTCTCTTAGCTAGTATCATTAAATGGGTGGTCAACCAAATAGTGAATTAAATTAAGCACTATCACAACAAAATGCTATAGCAATCATGCAACAACATATAATTTCAGGTCAATAAACCATCAAGCTTGTCATTCACTCAACTACAAAAAAAATTAGTTTATGATTCTTAACAAAACAGAAACTAAAACTGTTTCAACCATTAAATACATCATCATAAATGAAATAAAACTAAGAGAAAATAGATCGAGGCGGGTTGTCCCTTCTAGATGCTAGATTTATGTTTCCCTACACTTGCAATCTTCTTGATTTAGCCTGGAATTTCCTCTCCTCTTATTGTTTTCATTTTATTTTCTCATTATTTCTTGTAGTTGACGACTATCTCCTCTTTTTTTTTCCCTTTGTGTGCACTTCCTTTTACAATTAAAAACTAGGACAACTGGATGTCTAGGGCACGCATCTTTCAGATTTGGAAACTGCAGATGATAGATTTTATTTTCTAAGATTTGCACGAATTTTTCTCCTCTGTTGTTCCAAGATTGCTACAGCTATGGTTGCTACAGTATTGGCTATAACACTGCACTGTTTTAGACTAGCTTCCACTTTTCTGCAGCCAACTTCTTTCCTCACTTTTCCAAGCCCATTGCACAACATTCTTTTCTTAAAATTGCACTTCCAATTACCTATAATTAAACACACAATATAAGTACACAATTTATTCCAAAACAACCTAATTTATTAAAAGTAAACTAAAAATAAATAAGTATGTAAAATTAAGCTAAAATGCAACTAAAATGCATCAATTACTCTTTAAGTAATCTTGATTTGAGTCCAAAAGTGCTATAGATAACTCTTATTTCATAAAATTATCACATCCCCAAACTTAAGCCATTACTTGTCTTCAAGTAATAAAATCACAAAAACATTTTAAACACCCAATCATGCAACACATACTCATCTCTGTTATCACATTCGCAAGGATATTCTAACCCTCAGAACACACTTTTTAATCATACAAGATTGCCATAGCAAGTTAGTTCTAGACTTATGCCTCATTCTATCCAAAGTGTGTGTGTGTGCTACTTCAATCAAGTCAAGAGATACTACAACATTGCATAACTACTACAACATACTCAAGGGCAGGAATTAATGTATTAATGTACAGGGGCAGATATCACAATAAACTCAAACTGTGCTATAGCAACAAACTTTTCTCTTTTTATTTTTATTTTTTTTCTTTTCTTTTTGGGTTGATAACTAAAATCTCTTTAATATATCATTGATTTTTTATGTGAATATCTATCACTTGTAGTGATGACACCCAATTACTCAATCAATGAACAAATCAGAGTTGTTGTAGCAAGGTTCATAACAAGGCCTTGTCTAAAGACAGCTTTTGACTCAAGACTAAACATGGGGCTCATGAATAGCCCTGCTTACTCAATATCCCAGATAGAGGACCCAAAATAACTTTTTTTTCAGTCACTGCTACAGCAATGCTCATAGCATTTGTTGCCTTTGGATTCAAGTCTGCATATGGGGTACATACTTAACCCTGGTTACTCAGCAACATCAGCCATTGGAGCAGAATTTATTCACTTCTATACAGCACAGTTTAATAAAAACATGAAACAAAATTTTTCCCCCAAACTTGAGCTATTTTTTACCCTTGTAAGCATGGCTCTACTACAGCATTCTCACAAAACTTAATCAAAGCCTAGTGTTGAGATAAAAATTTAGCTCTCATCTTTGAACTACCCCTACTTGGTAATCACAAAATTTGATACTAAGCACTCAATTTATCATCATTGGGTACTCAATCCATATGCAAACTTAGATAACAAAGTCTTTACACACACATTCACAAACATAAACAAAGCACATAACACAAGCCTATTTTTATTCCAACATAATGCCCTTCCCCCAAACTGAGGAAGTGCTATGTCCTTACATGTACAAAAACACACAGACTACAAACAAAACAAACCAAACATGCTAATAAAGAAAACACAAAGTCATAAACCAACAAAGCAACAAAATAAAAATAAGAAACACATAACAAGTTTTTGACGAAAACTTAAAAATTTAGAATGGCAGAGGTACTCTCCTGTTGGGAAAAATCAATGCAGCAAATGCTGGTTATTGGATGACATCACTTCTTTTTGGAGCTACTCCGTAAACGGCCCTTAGGGGAACTCATTAGGGGTAGCGATGAGCATTCTTTTTTTTTTATCGGTGTTGGGGTTATGGGAGGTACCACTTTTTTAGAAATCTTGTCTGAGATAAGATCTTGACGCTTTGAGTTTGTTCTTCCGGTGTCGCAACCCTTCGCATACCGTGTGCCCTTGTCGTTTGTTGGATCTTTTCATAACTAGTGTTGCAGTAGAATGTTTCATTGAAGTTGGTTTTGGAGTGGCTGAAGAAGATTCCTAGGTAGTAATTTCAACAATGATATCGAAAGCGATCTGTTTTTGTAAACTATTTTTGTAACCCTGCTAACTACTGCTTTAATTTCAGTATCAATCTCTGCTTAGTCATCATCAGATTCTTCCTTACTCACAACTTTCTCTTTTCCTTTCTGGGAGAGAGCCGGTGGTTCATCCTCATGTCCCTTCTCGTTTACTTGGTTGGGTTCCTTTTCGTCTGTTTGCTCACTTTCTTCTTCTTACTTGTTTGTTTTCTGGTTGGGTTGCTTTCCTCATCACTTATGAAGTACCATTAGGGGTGCCTCCTTTTGCTTTCATGTACACAGTAAATTTAAACAAATGATTTTCAAGGTGCCTTAGGTAGCTCCAAAACTGATCATTCTCCCTCCTTTATGCTTCAGCACATTAGGTAACGCTCCCACTTAAGTCATGCAGTCTTCTTTCAAACCCAGGGCTCTTCTTGCTCTAGTTACAGCAACAGGCTCTGGTGTTGCTCCAGCAGCAGTGGGTTCTTCAGTAATTTTTTCAATTATTCAAGCAATGAATACTCTTTCATTTTTAATTCTCTCATCTTTGATAGAGACATGCACTTTAGAGACAATGCAAATCTGGTAATGAGGGAAAGGAACAACATACCTGCAGTTTTGTGCTTCTTTATAGCATAGTCCCTAATCTCCCTATCTATAATAGTTTCAACATTTATCGATAGAGAGCATCAATCTCTTGGGACATTGTTGTGGTGTGTGTAGTGGGCATCAACCTCGATTTAAGAAATTTCACCCAAACTTTTGCAATTGGCTTCAGGTCTATCCTATTCACTACTTTAGCCTCCTTATTGGCCCAAGAACTACCTTCAATAGTCAGAGCCTTACGCACCTTATTCCACTTCTTGTTAGTCATTGTTCCAATCATCTTAGAATATTCATAATCGATATCAGAAGGTAAATTGTAAAAAGCATTAATGACTTGTGGTTCTAAAGGAACCTGTGAATTTCTTACCCATATGCTGTGCTAGCCCTACATTAACATGGTGGTATAAAATTTCTTTACTAATGACAGCACTGGGTCCCTTGGGTGGGCACAGAAGTCTAGTTAACCCCTTATTGTAGCAGTAGCAGCATAAATTGTGTTGCATGTCCCTGATGGTTGTGGTGGGAATTGGAAACCTTTCTCCTCTAAAATTTTCCGTGACTCAATAAATTTCTCGAACTTGTCCTCAACTTTGTAGCTAAGAAAGCGAGAAGGGTCATTCAGTGTAGCTGCTATTGTCTTGTATCTCATCATGATGGAAACACTGAGGGTTGTGCTGTAGGGTGTTAAGGGATAGGTTGGCCTCACACGATGTTGTGGTCTTTTTCAAAGCTACGAATGAAGGGAACAAAGATTTCAAGTGAGAAGCCTAAGGCACAATAAACCCTTAATATATAGTGTTGGTAAAAGTAAATAAATGGGAAAATTAGAAGAGAAGTTAATTAAAGAATTAATTGTGATAAAGTTGGAAAGATGAATATTTTAAATTCAAAACCGAATCAATTTAAATAGGCAAGATAATCAAATTCAAAAATTTAAGGATTATGGAATCCTTTATTATTTTTATTTGAATTTGCCATGCCAGTTGGCATATTTGTGCCGAATGATAAAAATCCTTTGTTTTTAATCTCTTTTAACGATCTAAACTCCTGTTGCAGCAAATAATCTGATGCTATAGCAATTTGTAGTAAAGCCCCCACTTTTTTTTTCTGTGAATTCAGCTACAAAAATCAAAGAAATCAAATGCATCAAAATAATGCTAGTGAAAATGAAATAAATAAATAATTAATAACCAAAGTAACTTAAAATTTAAAATACTTCCCTCATTGGGTTGCCTCTCAACTAGCGCTTGAATTAAAGTCTCTCAGCCTGACCTTCCCCTACTTGTTCTAACTAGATCTTTGAGAAATAAATTCTCTTTTGAGTCATGCATGGCATCTCCAATATACTGTTTGACTCATTGTCCATTTACCATGAACTATTGACCTGTTCTCTCATCCTTAAGATCCACGACACAATGAGGATAGACTTTGATAAGTCTAAAAGGTCCTAACCATCTTAATTTTAGCTTCTCTAGAAAAAGCTTCAATCTTAAATTGTAGAGTAAAACTTGCTGGCTTGAAATTAAATTCCTTTGCTGAATCTATTTGTCATGCCATTGCTGTGTTTTCTCCTTGTAAATCGTTGCATTTTCATAAGAAAACAACCTTAACTCTTTTAATTCACATAGTTGCAGCTTCTCATGCTTTACTGTAGCATTCATGTATACGTTAAGTTGTTTTAGTGCCCAATATGCCTCATGCTCTAACTCTATTGGCAAATGGTAAGCTTTTCCATAGAAAATTCTGTATGGAGGCATGCCAAGTGGTGTCTCGTAGGCTGTGCAGTAAACCCATAAAGCATCATGTAGCCTAAGAGACCAATCCCTTCTAGTAGGATTCACCACTTTTTCTAAAATCTTTTTAATCTCTTGGTTGGATACTTCTGTCTGTCTATTTAACTAAGGGTGATATGTTGTAGCAATCTTATGCTTGATCCTATATTTCACCAATGCTACTGCAAATACTCTATTGCAAAAATGAGTGTCTTCATCACTAATTATGACCCTAGGAGTCCCAAACCTTGAGAAAATATTCATCTAAAGGAATTTCACCACTGTCTTGGCATCATTAGTAAGTAAGGCTACAGCCTCTACCAATTTGGAAACATAATTCATAGCCACCAAAATGTATAAGTTGCCAAAGGAATGTGAGAATGGTCCCATGAAATCTATCCCACATATATCAAAAAGTTTCACTTCCAGAATGTTGGTGAGTGGCATCTCATGTTTCTGAGAGATGTTTCATATTCTTTGACACCTATCACAACATTGAACAAGTTGATAAGCATATTTAAAGATAGAAGGCTAGTAATAACCTGCTTGTAACACTTTTCCTGCTATTCTGTGACCTCCAAAATATCCTCCATATGCTGCAGCATGACATGCCTGTAATATGTTTAGAATTTATTCATCAGGCATACATCTTTTAATTATATGATCTGAGTACACCTTGTATAAGTAAGGGTCATCCTATTGATATGCTTTGGCATAATGGAGAAACGTCTTATTCTGCTAGTAAGTTAAATCTAGTGGCAGCAATTCACTCACTAGGTAATTGGCAAAGTCTACATATCATGGAAATCCTGACTGTTGCAGCAATTGTGCATGCTAAAGCATTAACAACTGCTCATTAGGAAAGGTTTCTGTGATTGTTTATCTGGAATGAATGCTTGCATCTGCCTCCAATCGTGATAGATGATCTGCTACTTAATTTTCAGTCTTTTTTCTATCTTTAATCTCCAAATCAAACTCTTGTAGCAAAAGTATCCATCTAATTAGTCTTGTCTTTGCATATTTCTTAAAGATCAAGTATTTTATTGCCAAGTGGTCTGTATAGACAGTCACCTTGGTGCCAACTAAATATGCTCTAAATTTATCAAATGCAAACACAACAGCCAGCAGCTCTTTTTTAGTGGTGGTATAGTTGAGCTAAGCATCTGCTAGTGTCTTGCTTGCATAATAAATTGAATGAAAGATCTTATTCTTCCTCTGTCTTAGCATTGCTCCAACAGAGTGGCCACTAACATCGCAAATCAACTCAAAAGGAATGCTCCAATCTGGTGCCACAACAACGGGTGCTGTAACAAGAGCTCTTTTTAATTCCTCAAAGGCCTTCAAACAGTTGTCATCAAATTTGAATAGTCTGTCATACTCAAGTAGCATGCATAAGGGCTTGTCTATCTTTGATAAATCCTTAATGAATCTCCTATAGAAACCAGCATGACCCAAAAAACTTATTATGCCTTTAACTGAGGTAGGTGGTAGAAGTTTGTCAATGACCTCTATTTTTTTCTTATCTACTTCAATACCCTTCCTCGAAACTCTATGGCCTTATACTATCTCTTTTTGCACCATGAAGTGACATTTTTCCCAATTACGAACTAAGTTTGTCTCCTCACATCTTTTAAGTACATTTTTCAATTCTACAAACAATCCTGGTATGATTCACCAAATACTAAAAAATCATCTATGAATATCTCTAGTGTTTGTTCTACTATGTATGAAAAAATTACTATTATGCACCTCTGAAATGTTGCTAGAGCATTGCACAAGCCAAATGGCGTCCTTCAAATGCAAATATGCCATAAAGACATGTAAATGTTGTCTTTTATTAATCCTCTAGTGTTATACCAATTTGGTTGCACCCAGAATACGCATCCAAGAAGCAACGATAATTCTTTCTAGTAAGTTTATCAATATCTGGTCTATGAAGGGTAGTGGAAAGTAATCCTTTCTTGTAGCCTTGATTAGATTCCTATAATCTATGCAAACTCTCCAATGTGTGACTGTCCTAGTGGGTATGAGTTCATTCTTCTTATTTGCTACAACAATCACTCTTCCTTTCTTGGGTACACATTGTACTAGACTCGCCCATGAGCTATCTGATATAGAGTATATGACTTCAGCATCTAACCATTTGATGATCTCCTTCTTCACAACTTCCTTCATGATTGAATTTAACTTTCTCTGTTGCTCTACTGAATAGCTGTAACTCTCTTCTAACAAAATCTTATGCATGTAAATAGATGGGTTGATTCCTTTTATTTCTGTCATGGTCCAGCCAATTACTTTCTTATATTTCCCCAGCACATTCACTAAACTTTTCTCCTAACCTACATCCAAAGAAGATAAAATAATTACTGGTAAGGTATCATTGTCACCAAGATATGCATATTTCAAATGCGACGGCAAGAGTTTTAATTCCAAAACTAGTGGGGACTCCACAGAAGGTACAAAATGTTTTACTTCCCAGTGTAATAAGTCCAAAGATTCAAAATGTCTGTGCGCTCTGAACGGTTGTTTCTCTCTTAGCCATGCTATATCAACTGTCTCAGCATCTTCATCATCAAAAGCTACAACATCAAGTTACATGTTACTGTAATAAGTGTCTACCTGCTCAGCTACAGCAAGATCTACAATACTGATGAAATTGCAATCCTCAATCTTATCAAGATTTTTCATGGTATCTAACACATTAAATGTAACTTGTTGATCATTGATTCCATTGTTAACTCTCCTTTTTGCATATTAATAAGAGTCTTTCTCGTGGCTAAGAAAGGTCTTCTTAAGATGATTGATACCTCTTTATCTGCTTCAAACTCCAACACAATGAAATCCACCAGAAAAATAAATTTATCAACTTTCACCAATACATCTTCAATTTTTTCCTCTGGATAAACATGAGATCTGTCTACAAGTTACAAAGTTACTGTTGTTGGTCTAAATTCTCCAACTCCTAGTTGCTTGAAAATTGAAAGAGGCATAAGATTGATGTTATCCCCCAAATCACAAACCGCTTTTCCACTATATTTGGTTTCTATGGAACAAGGAATTGTGAAGCTGCCTAGATCTTTCAGTTTATGAGGTATTTTGCTTTGAAGCATAGGATTGCACTCTTGTGTTAGAGCAACAACCTTTTTTTTCTTACCAAGATGTCTTCTAAAAATTTCACATAACTAAACATTCGTTCCAAAGCTTCCACAAATGGAATTTTAATGTGGAGCTGCTTCAACACCTCCAAGAATTTGTTGAATTATTTATCTTGCTTCTACTTCTGAAATCTCTGTGGAAATGGTGGTGGATGTTTAAATTACTGTGCTGCAGTTGGTTGCACATATTATTTTTCATTTGTTTTGCTTTTTTCCGTTGCAGCTGATGATTCTGTAACATCTATTCCAATAGCTAATGACTCATCTGCTTTTATAGGTGCTGCAAATCTCCTACTCTCACCAGTATGTTGATTGATGGAAGTAACAGGCTCTTCTTTATTCTGAACTTCTTCTTAAATCTGAAGAGGCTCACTTCTCTTATTTGGCAAGCCTACTAGAATATGCACATCCTTTCCAGACCTCAGATTAATCACTTTGCATTGCTCTTTTCCTTCTCTTCTTGGATCCTCTGTATTGTTGGGTAAACTTTTCTAAGGTCTGTGGCTGAGTGCTGTGGCAAGCTATCCAACTTGATTCTCCAAGTTTCTTAATGACACAGCTTGGCTTCAGACAACTACCTCATTCTTCACAATATACTCTTTAATTAAGGCAACAAGTGAGCTGATCTTGTCATTACTGGTACTTCTTTGGCCTTGATTTTATTGGTGAAATCTAGGTGGTTGTACAAGTCTATTTTGTCTACTGGTTGCTGCAGTATGCTGAGTCTGACATAAAAAATTTGGGCGTTGCCTCTATCTTGGGTTAGAGGTGTTTGAATATGGATTGTTATGGCTCTGTTTATTGAAATTGCCCATATAATTTACTGAAGTTGGATTCCCGGGACAATTATCAAGTAAATGCCCTTCTCCATAATAGACACATGTCACTTCTGCAACTTGGTTAACTGTTGCTGGAGCAGTGGTTAGAGCCTTTACCATGTTTGTCAATGAAGTTACTTATGCTAATAAGGCTGCCAAAGCATCTACATTATGCACTCCAGCTGCTCCTTTTACTGCAGCTTACTTAGATGATGGCCATTGATAATTGTTATTGGTTATTCTCTCCAAAATCTCATAAGCTTCTTTGTAGGATTTGGATAACAAAGCTCTATTTGTTAAAGCATCTACCATCAGTCTTGTACTTGGATTAAGACCATTATAGAAAGTTTTCAGTTGTATACAATAAAGAATACCATGATGTGGACATATTCTCAGCAACTCTTTAAATCTTTTGCATGCATCACACAAGCTCTCATCTTTCAATTGATGGAAAGATGTGATCTCATTTCTCAACTTGGCATTCTTAGTGGGTGGGAAATACTTCATCAAAAACTTGTCCGCTAAATCAATCCATGTTGTGATGGAGTCTGGTGGTAAGCAATTCAGTCATGCTCTTGCTCGATCCCTTAAAGAAAATAGGAAAAGTCTGAGCCTTAATGTCTTATGTGATGCTTCAGCTATCTTAAAAGCATCACTAACCTCTAAAAATAACTTGAGATGAAGATGATGATCTTTTGATGGCAATCCGTTAAATTGACCTACAGTGTGTAACATCTAAAACATCACTGGTTTCAACTCAAAGTTATCTACTCGAACTTCAGGTCTAACTATGCCCGGATGTATGGCTTAAGGAGTAAACATAGCATAATCTCGAATAGCTCTTTTTCTGTCATCTACCATATGAATGATATTGTTTCCTAGTTGCCCATAAACATGTCGTCCATTCTGACCTCTTGGTGCATTCGATGATTGCAATTCTCCTCGATTGTTCAAATCTCCTAATCTTGCAACTCGTCTATTTTTACAACAGCTTTTGAATTCCTTTGCTCCTTTCTTAATCTCCTAACAGCCCTCTCAATTTCAGGATCAAAGAGAAAGTCAACTTGTTTGTCAACAAAGAAAAAATCCTCTCAATTTCAACATGCAACAGTTGCTAGAAAAATTCTGTCAACAAAGAAAAATAATGATTAAACAATTACTTAAATGAAACACCATAAAAATTGATTTAACGAATCACAAATAATAATCAATTCCCGGCAACGGCGCCAAAAACTTGTTGGTTGATTTCTTAATATATGGGAATTAGTGCACAAGTGTACACAACAAGTAATAAAGTGATAAGTATTTAAGTATCGTCTCCACAGAAACTGATGCTATCAGAGTTGCTAGAGCAATGAATTGTGGTGCAAATTCAATTAAATAAAATTAAGTTGTTTTATTAACTAAATTAAACTAAGTAATCTAAATAAATAAAACGCAATAAACTAATTAACACGCCTCACAGAAGAATATAATCACTAGAGATAATGTAGTTGAGTGGATCAATCGCACTTAATGGTATTGACTGTTTTCCTGTTACAGTACCATTGCTACAACAATTATTACAGCACTAGCCAGAACGCTAATGCATTCTCAGTTGTCGCCTGTTGGACATCTTATATCTATATGCAACCTAACAATGACTAATTGTTGTGCCACACAAGATATAGCATTAAAAGATCTAGGTTCCTAAATACCCTACAAGGTGAATTCCTATGTCTAGTTCATCATTAATTCTAGATTAAACATTGCCCTATTCAAATTGATTTAACCCAACTTAGGAAACCTAGTTTAAAACCAAGTATTATTCTGATATTTTCTACTAAACAGACCCTTTTGTGGCTCTCTCTTAGCTAGTATCATTAAATGGGTGGTCAGTCAAAATAGTGAATTAAATTAAGCACTATCACAAAAAAATGCTATAGCAATCATGCAACAACATATAATTTTAGTCAATTTATGATTGAGCTTGTCATTCGCTCAATCATAAATAAAATTAGTTCACGATTTTTAACAAAACAGAAACTAAAACCGTTTCAACCATCAAATACATCATCATGAATGAAAGAAAACTAAGAGAAAAGAGATCGAGGCAGGTTGTCCCTTCTATATGATAGATTTCTTCTTTCCCACGCCTGTAATCTTCTTAATTCAGCTTGGAATTTCCTCTCCTCTTGTTGTTTTCTTTTTATTTTCTCATTATTTCTTGTGGTTGACGGCTCTCTCCTTTTTTTTTCCTTTATGTGCGCTTCCTTTTATAATTGAAAACTAGGACAACTGGAAGTCTAGGGCATGCATATTCCAAATTTGGAAACTGTAGATCTTAGATTTTTTTTTTTTTAGAATTGAGCAAATTTTTTTCCTCTGTTATTCAAGGTTGCTCCAGCATTGGCTACAGCACTGCACTGTTTTAGACTAGCTTCCACTTTTCTGCAACTAATTTCTTTCCTTACTTTTCCAAGCCCATTGCACGACATTCCTTTTCTAAAATTGCACTTCCAATTACCTACAATTAAACACTCGATCTAAGCACACAATCTATTATAAAACAACCTAATTTATTAAAAGTAAACTAAAAATAGATAAGTATGCAAAATTAAGCTAGAAAGTAACTAAAACGCATCAATTACTCTCTAAGTAATTTTGATTTGAGTCCAAAAGTGCTATAGATAACTCTCATTTCATAGAGTTATCACCTGTGGACGTAGGTTAAAAGCCGAACCATGTAAATTTCTGTGTCCTCTTTGTGCTTTTTCTTCATTTTCTATCCAATTTCATTTTAGTTGTGACCCTACTTTACCCATAAATCTCCTAAAACTAATTTCCTTCTTACATGGTGAATTAAAGGGAACGGTACGTATAAAACAACCCTCGGGCTTCCAAGATTCTAACTATCCATTTTTTGTGTGGAAGTTACACAGGTCAATCTATGGCATCAAGCAAACCCCAAGAGCATAGTTTGAGTGCCTAAGGCCTTATCCAATCTTGCCTTTCAGAGTGGCAAACAACTTATTACTTATTTTTAATAAGAATTCTATGTATTTCTTATTCTAATATACATTGATGTTGTCATTGTAATATGGAATAATGATGCAATAATTCATTCTATCATCCATGAGCTCAACACTAAATTTGCTTTAAATGACCTGGGCTTACTCAAATATTTTCTTGGCATTGAAGTCCACCGATTCAAGAATAGAATTTTTCTATCACAAGCCTAATAGTCGTAATCTTTTAATCAAAGCCGCCATGTTGAATTGCTCTCCTCTCCACACGCCAATGGCCACTAAAATAGCTTCAAGGAATGATGATCACAAACCTGTGTCACCGAAAAAATATAGAGCTTTAGTCGGAAGCCTTCAGTACCTCACATTCACACGTCCTAATGTTACTCATTCTTTAAGCCATGTGCATCGACATTTTTAGGGTCCCACAAAAGCCAACCTTCAATCAGTCAAGTTGATTCTTCACTATTTAAAATGGAGCTTAGTCTATGGTATTTGATTCTTGTCTCATAGTTCATTCAATTTATATAGCTTCTCTAACTCGAATTGGGCAGGTTGCCCTTACACTAGGCAAAGCACAAGTAGGTATTGCATTTATCTTGGAGAAAATCGTGTTTTCTAGAACTCAAAGAAGCAATACACTATTGGGTCCATCTCATTGGGTGGCCCAAGCCTAAGTTCCATTTGGGCATTAAGCAATTAAAGGAAACTTGAAAAGGGCAAATGAAATTTTTCATGAATTTAGGTTTTTAAAGCACTGTATAAAGAAGAAAAAGTGAGCAGCGGCAGTAGAGTGAAAAAGAAGAAAAAAGACGAGAGCAGGAGAATGAGATAATGGCGTTGAGGCTATTTGGGGGTAAGATTTTTTTCAATCTTTAATTAGGTTATTGGAAGGCGAAATTAACTATGTTTGCTCTTAAATTTTGATGGCAAGTTCCTAGTATCTCCCTCTACAACCTTACCGATCTTGATTTTTATTTTATTCTCTTATTGATTGTTATTTGAGATACCCATTTGTTAGAGAAACATATATTAAGTTGTTATTATAAGTTAAGAATATTAAAATTCTTGATGTGGTTAACCTTTAGCATTATCTAGAGAAGAATTATCCTGTAATCTCATTAATATAGTGGAAGATTTTATCAAACTACGACTCCGTGATTTTTCTCGCTTTAGGTTTTTCACGTAAAAATCTATCTCCTTGAGTTTTTTTTTTTAAAAGGTAAGGGGGTGGCCAAGCCCAAATCAATTTTTACCCCCTTACCACCCCCAAGGATCGAACCCGAGCCCACACGAGTGTGAGGGGCGACAGCTACACTGCCAACTAACTCGACCACACCCTTGGAGGCTATGTCTCCTTTAGTTGGTTTTTTAAAAAAATAGGAAAGGGAGGGTAGGCAAGTCCAAATCATTTTTTACCCCCCTCCTCACCCCCAAGGCTCGAACCCGAGTCCACACAAGTGAGGGGTGACAGATTGCACTGCCAACCAACTCGGCTACGCCCTTGGGGCATGTCTCCTTTGGTTGGTTTATTGCTTTGGATTTTGTTGATTTATTTTTCTACCTATTTATTTGTAGTACACATCCTATTTGAATCACACAAAGAGAGAAATAATTTATTTTTGCTTAATTCACCATTGTCTATGTGAGTTACTTTCTCAACACACATTGTTGCCTATTTAGCACCAAAGCCGAATATTGATCATTAGCCTTTGCTGCAACAAAACTCACCTGGGTTACCTATTTACTACACGATATCGGCATCACACTTCCTGAGACACTATTTCTACGACAACAAAAGTGCCTTGCACATGACCAAGAATCCAATTTTCCACAGGCACACAAAAGACATCGAGATCGATGTTCATTTTATTCGTGATAAAGTCCAGTAAGGTAATCTTCCAACCAAGCTTCAGATTGCCGATGTCTTAAGCAAACCATTGAGCAAACATGCATTCCTAACATTTCGCCTAACATTTCGCTACAAGCTCGGTGTGCATTGCATGACACGGTCTCACCTGAGGGGGGTAATAAGAATAATCAACGACAAACAGTTTCCAAAACAACACGCGAATCAAACATAGCAATTTTCATAGTTTTAGCAAATTTTTAGCAAAAGGATTTGCACCAGATCGATTGATTCAAATCATGCAAATCTCACTGAAAGAAATCAAGGATAATTCTCATTGACTTTCCAACGGCTATTTCCTCAATCAGTGGCCATGAATCAAAATAGTTTATTAGACTTCATTTTGCTTTCCATCTTGTAAAGCACCGCAACATGTATGTATATCATTGTACTCATTGCTTTTAAATACAAGGGAAAACAATATCATTCAATCTTAAAATTCTACAATCCTCAACATTTTCAACTATCAGATATCCATTATAAAAAGATCGAATTGCTTGCCCTTCAAAAGGTGTACTGTTTAACATCACAATTATCTAGGGTTTTCTATTGGGTTTTCAATCATTAGAAAATCATTAATTTTGCCAAATAAGAGTGGGGTTTTGGTCGATTTTCCCTTCCTTAGAAGTATATATGCCCCAGCTTCAGATTTTTCTTTCAAAATTTAGGTATTTGCATTTTTTTTATGTCTTCTTAAAAATTTATCAAGTAGTAGATGAATGAAAAAAAAAAACTATTTTTCCATTTACGTGAGCAGTTTAAACCCTAAACTACTTGTGTAAGCCTAAATGGATTTACCAATTAAACAATCAAGTATCCACATGTCTGCTCAATGATCAGAACAAGCATGAAGACCATTTGATTTTGATCATGGTGTTCATATTTTCATTGTTATAACTTTTGGAAATTTTTTTTAAAAATAAATAAATCAGATGTCGAGCAAAGCTTAAATCAAATTTTCGGCCTGTACCTCTCAAAAATTCAAAATCAACTAGCAAACCAAAAAAAAACTATTAAGCCCTGGGGCTCTTGGCACTTATTTATGTGTTATTTGTTGAAAAGATTATAACTGTTAAATCTAAAGCATAAATTCATATCTCCAATCCACAAGAATAATTCATATTATTGGCTGATAATTAATATCTCCACGACCAATACATGTACAGAGGAGTGGAATTGTGGCTGGTCTAGGACGCCAAGCTTTAAAAATGACCTTTGTCTAGGTCAATTTTATTCTTTACCCCCTCAGTTTCATAGTTCTCACATATTGCCTGCTGCGTTAATAAAGTTTGTTGTTTCCATATGCCTCCATCGAATGAAAATTCTAGTTTCACCATACGCAGTCACGAGATTACTCAACAGATTTGAAAGAGCCATTACCTACTGGTACTTATGCGTTGATGGAATGAGATTTGTTGTTATCATACTATTATAACTTTCTTTTTTTAAAAAAAAAAAAAAAGAAAGAGTTGCAGAGCATATGTGTCATATGATAACATTAATAAAAGGTTTACTAAAACAAGTTTATTGTCATAAAACTGAAATATTGCGTTGAACTTCATAGGTCATTGCGTTCAAATGGAGCTGGTACCGGGACTTTGAATGAATGCAACATGTAAGTCCATAACGTGAAAGAACTGTAATCTTAGTCAGAAGTATATGCTTTCATTTCGACATTGTCTTCTTGCTTCTTCACGATCTCCCTTTGGTTCAATTAAACAAATTACAAATAAATGCTTGTTAGTAGCTATTATGCCCCATCTCTGACCACCCATCACCTTTCAATTTCAACCATTTTAATTTATTGTATCATGAAAGCATATGTGGTACATGTGTTTTCATCTTGGTGAGTCAAAATCGAGTGACTTCGCGATATGGACATATAAACATATCGTTCAAAACGCTTTTCATGCAACTTGAATTTTGTTTATTTTTGCTTGGAATTTCTCTTTTAGATTACTGGAGGAGACTGACTTAGGGAAAAGGAAAAAGAAAAATAAGCGCAGAAAAAATAATGAGTTTAGAATTAATGTGAGAAATTTCCTTAAAGTTACGGTGTTAAGGTGCGTTTGAGATTGAGGTTAGGCAACTGTAGCTTTTAAGCTATAATACTAAAGTGTTTGATAAACATCAGTTGCTGTAGGTTGGAAACTATTATGATATGATTTTTTACTTAGATGATAGAAAATCTATTACATCTTTCATAATTTTATTAAAATTATTATTTAAAATTTATATTTACTATATATTAACTTTTGTTTTATAATTACAGTTTTTTTTCCACAGCAGATATAACTTAAAAGGTACAGCACCTCCATTCTAAACGCACCCTTAATTTGTTATTTCAAAATGCAAGTTGACTGAATGCAACATGCATATGTAAATCTGATTCAGTGGCATAAAAAAGTTAAAATCTTATTAACAAGCATCACTATTAAAAGGAAAATTGTAAATTGTTAAGAGTCCTCACACGGACCATTTTTTAAAATTCTCTACTATACTGCATAATTTATTTACTAGCCTCATATTACAATTAATTCATTTATTTCTAAAATTATCCTTTCCATAAATTTAAAAAAAATTAACAATAAAAGTACTTTTACCCTCTCTCATCCGCTCTCTCAGCATCATAATTAAACTTAAAGGTTGTTTGTTAAATGTCTGAAGTCTAAAATTTTATTAATTTTAAACCTTTTTAAAAATATGCTTGTTTGTTTTTTAAAACTTATGTCTGATTTTTAGACATTTACATCTGAATAGAAAAAGTAAATTTTCGTGACTTTTATCTTAATGAGAAAATGTCTGAATGATAAGTAAATATTATATTCCAAAAATATCTTTGTAAAATAACTTATTTCCTAAACTATAAAATATAATCCTCTTTTTTTGTTTTAATTTAAATGGATATAAATGTCAAATAACCAAGTTTTAGATTTTTTTATTGTAAAAAGAAACAAAAGGCCACTTATATTCAGATATTTAAAAAAGAAAAACAAGCATGTCATTCATATTTTCGTATTCAGACCTATTCAGATCTTAGAAAAATTCAGACCCATTTAAATTTCAGACAAAAAAACAAACGATACCTTAGTCTATCACCACCACCAATTAATATATATTTTACACTGAGGATAATAAAGACATACAAATATCTTCAAATGATCACAATAAAATTTTGCACTCCTAGATATTATAAAGGACTACAAAACATGAGAACCTCCAAAGATGTAAAGAATGGTGGAATAATACAGGAAAAGGACAGCCCCATGAAGAAATTCCGAATTGCCCAAGGTCCGAAATTACCAAATAAAAAATTTTCCAGACATGAAAAGAAAATGTAGCCAGAGAACAAGCTTTCAAAGTAAGAGACAATTTTCCATCTTTAGAAAGTTGCCAAACAATAAAATCCATTGCAGGTTCTATTGACAAAACTATGTCGTTGATTTCACTTGCATGGTAAAGAAATAGGAAAGTTGGAACAGACATTTTTATCATTGACAACCGGGGGGAAGAGAAAGAGTGCAAAGACAAAAGAAACAAATAAATATAACATTTATTTTAATTTGCTATTAAGGGTAATTTTGGAAATAAATGGATAAATTAGAAAGTGGGGATTAATGAAATAGCTTGAAGAGATCAAAATATCACCTCTCATGATTTTATCTTTGCAGGCCCAAGGTAGCTTTTAGACCTTGTTTAAAAAAAATCTTAAAAAAAAATTAATTAGTGGTGATATTTAATTCTATTATTTTATTTCACTGGACCCTATTTCTAAATAAAACATTTAAAAAGGTAAAAATAATTATCTTTGCCAGTATGTGCCATGTAATTCCAAATTTAGCTTTATTTTCACTCGCATCATTGCGGATGATCCATCATTTGAAACTACAAAAATCAATTCACTTTCGTTAAATCTAGTCGAAGCTGGGCATATATCTTCTCTACCTGCTCAAAACTAAATTTTAGTATAGTTTCAGATAAGCTGTTTCATCATTTTTTTCTGTTGCTAATTGCTCAACCTCTCTAATTTTCTTTTCTTATTTTTCTCTTGTTAAAAGCATGCAA
Organism: Luvunga scandens; assembly: GCA_030449905.1. Classification (NCBI taxonomy): domain Eukaryota; kingdom Viridiplantae; phylum Streptophyta; class Magnoliopsida; order Sapindales; family Rutaceae; genus Luvunga; species Luvunga scandens. The sequence goes on along the minus strand of JASUUG010000129.1, from coordinate 47,692 downwards.
ACTGTATCAAGAAAGCAATTTCAGCAATCGGCCATGGAAGCAAAAGCAACCTTATCAAACTTACTGGCTTTTTATGTTTTTAGGCCCTGAAATTGATGTTATAGGCGAGAGCCGGCAAGAGATTTGATCTAATTAATTCCAAATTCCCTTAATTATTTTCTTTTAAAGATAAATAAATAATTTTCAAATGATGCTTGATTTAAAAATAAATAAATAAACCTCAAATTCCCTTAATTATTTTCTTTTAAAAACATTGCCTTTGGGAACATTTTTCTGAAATGGCAGCTAAAGACCAGTATCTACAGTTATCATACCCTCCTCACTGGAATAGGGCCCACTGCATTGACCAGGATGATTTCCTTACTTCCACTTAGTCGAATATTATTATTTCTGAATATTATTATTTCTCAACTGAAATGATTGCAAATTAACGAATTAATATGAATTTAGTGTATATTTTAATTAATTCTATCAAATATCATTTTACTTGAAATTTTTTCGTGTACGTGATAATTTGTTTATATTGTTGAAAAATTCAGAGAATTGTATAATTGTTGAATGTGCTAGCATTCAACAATTATACAATTTTTGACAAAAAATGCATGTGCTATAATTGTTGAATGTGCTAGCATTCAACAATTATACAATTTTTGACCAAAAGCCATTAAAATTGAAAATGGCTAAGTTTTTTTTAAGGCATTCACATTACAAACTTTGCCTATAAATAGAGAAGCTTAATGCATTTGCAATCATCCCAAAAATATTTGAGAGAAGCATTTCAAAGCTTAGAGCAATTCAAGTGAATTGTTGAGAGGAGCAATCGGAGAGTGTGAATCGATTGAGAGTCATTTCCTTTCAAGTGTATGTGAGAGTACTGGGTGTATTTGGGTTATGGAAAGTGAGATTTGTTACTCAAATATTGTACTCAAATAATTGTTAGTAATACAATTATTTTTCTCTTGCTCCCGTGGACGTAGGCATAATTATCGAACCACGTTAAATTCTTGTGTCTTTTATTTTTCTGTAATTATTTGGTGCACTTGTTTCTGCATTCCGCGCACAACAATTGGTATCAGAGCCAAAGGTTCGTACTTGGGGAATACGGTACTATTCATATACGGTATTATTCACAAATACGGTACTATTCACAAATACGGTACTATTCACAAATACTGTACTGTTCACGAATACGGTGGAGACGGCCATTTATACTTGGGAGACAATCTATTGTAAGTAGTGTGTATTTTTGCATGTCTAGGAAAGTTCTGTCAACAAGACGATAAGAGTCTAAGGAGTCTGGGTTTTAAGTGGGACCGTTGTGACCCCTCCATTCTCCTTTAACTTTCCGGTGCATTTATTCACACGAAATAAACATCATAGAGATTGTTTTTCAAGTAGGAATAGTTCGTTGAGAAAATGGTAGAAGGTGAAACTTCTGAAGTAGAGAGAGATCTACCCACTATTCCGAGAGAGATTCGGTGGAAGGAGGGAATTGTCAAATCACCTTTCAACACCTGTTATTGGAGGCTAGAAGATCGATGTTGAAAAGTTTGACGGGAAAATCAACTTCGGCATGTGGAGACGCGAAGTTATGGATGCCCTTATTCAAATCGATCTCGACATTGTTCTGAAAAATAAAAAACACTTGTATGACGAAAAAACTTGGGATCGCATGAATGAAAAAGCTTGTGGTCAAATCAGATCTTGCTTGACCAAGGAAGTGAAATATCTGGTGAAAGATGAGGAGTGTGCGATGACTTTGTGGCATACATTAGAAGAAAAGCACTTGCTAAAAAGTCATGAAAATCGCCTCCATGCAATGAGCCAGGTATATGGCTTTCGAATGAAGCCTGGGGTGTCAATGCATGACCATGTCTCAAGATTTGAAAAGTTACTTGCTGATTTAAAGAATCTTGATGAAGATATAAAGGATGAAGTCAAGGCTATGATTCTGCTGCACTCACTTCCAGAAGAATATAGCCATTTTGTGACTACCTTGTTATACGGGAAAAGCGTGATTGTTTTTAAAGATGTCTGCACAGCATTGACCAATTTGGAAATTCGGAATAATGATAAACATTCCGAAAGAACATCGTCTGAAGCTTTGTTAGCTAAAGGAAGGGCGATGGAGAAAAAGAAGAAGCATGGTGGAAAGAACTCTCGGTCTAAGTCAAGAAGCAGAAATATAGCTCGAGATGAGTGTGCCTTTTGTCATGAAAAGGGCCATTGGAGGAAAGATTGTCCGAAGGCTCAAAAGAAAGATGGAAAGAAACCAGTAGCAGTGAACATGGCATACAAAGATGAAAACTCTGATTATTCACTAAGTATTACAGCTACAGCGTATGTGGCTAGTTCAGATGAGTGGATACTTGATACCGGAGCAACCTATCATTTATGTCCTGTAAAGGAATGGTTTACGGATTTTCGTAATTTAGAATCCGGTGCAGTTGTGATGGGAAATGATCAACCTTGTCGCACAATGGGGATAGGGACAATTCGGTTAAAGATGTTTGATGGAATGATCAGAGAGTTAAAAGAGGTTAGATATGTTCCAGCTTTAAAGAAAAATCTAATTTCTGTGGGTGCTCTGGAAGCTAAAGGCTACAAAGTTACCATTGAAGATGGCAAAATGAAGTTCACATATGGAGCTATGGTGATTTTGCAAGGAGTCCGGCGCCATAATTTGTACTATTTAAAGGGAGGTACAACTAATGAAGCTAATGTTGCTGAGGCGCAAAGTGACACCATCAAGCTATGGCATGCACGACTAGGACATGCTGGAGAGAAGTCTTTGCAAACTCTTATGAGGCATGGACTTTTAAAAGGTACCAAAACCGGTAAATTAAATTTCTGTGAGCATTGTGTAGTAGGCAAGAAAACAAGGGTCAAGTTTGGTATTTGCTAATCACGATACTCGTGAGATCCTTGAATATGTTCACAAAGGTGATGATGTATGGGGACCAACCAAGACTGCATCAATTGGTGGAAGCCATTATTTTGTTTCATTTGTTGATGATTTCTCTGCACGTGTATGGGTGTACACCATGCGAGCAAAGGATGAGGTTCTGAGATTTTCGTGAAATGGAAGAAACGGTGGAGACTCAAACCGCGCGAAAGATCAAAGTATTACTGATGCGATAATGGGGTGAATATACTTCTGATCCATTCTTGCAAGTATGCCAGAATGAGGGTATAAAAAGACATTTCACGGTGAGACATACTCCGCAACAGAATAGTGTGGCTGAGTGTTTGAACCGTACTTTACTAGAGAAAGTACGATGTATGTTATCTAATGCTGGTTTAGATAAAAAGTTTTGGGCTGAGGCTGTAAGTTACGCAAGTCACTTAATAAATCGGTTGCCTTCTGCTGCAATTAAAGGTAAAACTCCTTTGGAAATGTGGTCTGGAAAGCATGCACAAGACTATGATTCTATTCGTGTGTTTGGGTGTCTAGCTTATTATCATGTAAAGAATGATAAGCTCGATCCTCGTGTAAGGAAAGTTATTTTTGTGGGATTCAAAGGTGGAATTAAAGGCTACAAGCTTTGGGATCTCGAAGATAAAAAGTTTGTGTATAGAAGAGATGTTACTTTTGATGAAGCTTCTATGTTGAAGGCTTCAAGTTCTCAGCAGGTGGAGAACACGACCAAAGAGGGATTACAGCAGGTGGAGTTTGATGCAACTCCATATATACCAGTTAGTTCTACATCAGAGAAGAGTTCAACTTTGGAGGTGGCCCCAAGAGTTGAAGAAGAAGTTGTTTCTGTTGATGTCCCACAAGAGGAGGAAACAACCGAAGAAGATGTAGAAGATGAAAATGAGTCTATAGCAACAAGGAGGCCAAAAAGAGTGATAAAGAAACCCGGGTGGCTTACTAAAGATATGGTGGTAGCCTATGCACTTCCAGTTATTGATGATGACATCCCCAACACTTTCGGTGAAGCATTACGTAGTAGTGAAAGTGATCAGTGGAAGTTAGCCATGGAGGAAGAAATAAAATCTCTTCATCAAAATCAGACTTGGGAACTTGTGGAGTTACCTAAAGGAAAAAGGGCTATTGGCAATAAATGGGTCTACACCAAGAAGCAAGGATCTCTAAATCAATCAACTCTTCGATCTGAAGGCAAGGCTCGTGGCAAAAGGTTATGCTTTCGAAGGAAGGTATTGATTATAATGAAGTATTCTCTCCGAGGTTGTGAAACATACTTCCATTCGTATCCTACTTGCCTTGGTAGCTGAATACGAGTTAGAATTGGCTCAATTAGATGTGAAGACGGCATTCTTACATGGAGATTTGGAGGAAGAAATCTATATGACTCAGCCTAGCGGTTTCAAAGTTGCTGGAAAGGAGAATCATGTGTGTAGATTGATTAAATCTTTGTACGGATTAAAACAATCACCAAGGCAGTGGTACAAGAGGTTTGATCAATTCATACAAGGGCAGAAATTCATCAGAAGTGAACATGATCACTGTGTTTACTTTAGAAGACTACAAGGTGGAGCTTTCATCTATTTGTTACTCTATGTCGATGATATGCTTATAGCTTCAAAGAATAGAGGTGAGATTGAGATATTAAAAAAGCAATTAGCTTCTGAGTTCGAGATGAAAGACTTGGGAAATGCACAGAGAATACTCGGGATGGAAATTCATAGAGACAGGAAGAATGGAAGCGTGTGGTTAACTCAAAGGTCTTATTTGAGGAAGGTGCTAGAGAAGTTTGGCATGGATGACAAAACTAAATCGGTATGTACTCCCCTAGCTCCTCATTTCAAATTAAGCTCTTCTTCATGTCCTTCCTCCCAAGAGGAGCGCGATTACATGGCTCGTGTTCCATATGCAAGTGCTGTGGGTAGTCTTATGTATGCTATGGTGTGTACAAGGCCCGATATTTCTCAAGCCGTTAGTATGGTTAGCAGATACATGCATAATCCGGGTAAAGACCATTGGCTTGCGGTGAAGTGGATTCTTCGATATTTGTATGGGACAGTTGATGTTGGGTTATTGTGATTCTGATTTTGCTGGAGACCTAGATAAGCGAAGATCAACAACGGGCTATGTATTCACATTGGGTGGAGGTCCAATCAGCTGGAGATCGATTCTACAATCGACAATTGCTCTGTCCACTACGGAAGCAGAGTATATGGCAGCAACTGAGGCTGTAAAAGAAGCTATTTGGTTGAAAGGCTTGTTAAGTGATTTGGGAGTAATCCAGGAGAATATTAAGGTGTTTTGTGACAATCAAAGTGCAATATTCCTTGCGAAGAATCAAACGTATCATGCTCGGACGAAACACATAGATGTGAAATACCATTATGTCAAAGAGATTATCGAGGGCGGTGATGTGTTATTGAAAAAGGTCAATACTAAGGATAACCCATCAGATATGTTGACGAAGGTGATTTCTGGAATTAAGTTTCAACATTGCTTGAAACTAATTCAAATTCTTCGAATGTGTTGAGTTTGAAGAATTGTGAACTACGGTTGGCTTGATCCCAGATTTTGGGTACGTAGGCAGTCATAAAAATGCAGCCACTTTGGGGATGATGGTTCATTGGTAGTCGGCTCAGATTTAGACAAATCTTTACTGAGGTGGAGAATTGTTGAAAAATTCAGAGAATTGTATAATTGTTGAATGTGCTAGCATTCAACAATTATACAATTTTTTACCAAAAATGCATGTGCTATAATTGTTGAATGTGCTAGCATTCAACAATTATACAATTTTTGACCAAAAGCCATTAAAATTGAAAATGGCTAAGTTTTTTTTAAGGCATTCACATTACAAACTTTGCCTATAAATAGAGAAGCTTAATGCATTTGCAATCATCCCAAAAAATATTTGAGAGAAGCATTTCAAAGCTTAGAGCAATTCAAGTGAATTGTTGAGAGAGAGCAATCGGAGAGTGTGAGCAATTGAGAGGCATTTCCTTTCAAGTGTATGTGAGAGTACTGGGTGTATTTGGGTTATGGAAAGTGAGATTTGTTACTCAAATATTGTACTCAAATAATTGTTAGTAATACAATTATTTTTCTCTTGCTCCCGTGGACGTAGGCATAATTGTCGAACCACGTTAAATTCCTGTGTCTTTTATTTTTCTGTAATTATTTGGTGCACTTGTTTCTGCATTCCGCGCACAACATATATATGTGCGCGTACCACTGGTGTATGTTTGATGAATAATGATATAAATAAGTGTATATAAAATGATATGACATGAATAAATTAATTAGTTGTATAAAACTATCATAAACCTACATATCAGGGGAAAAAAAAAATATAACAACCTCTTTCAAAGTAAATGCAATAGTTTTCGTTTTTACACGTGCGTTTAAATGCTCCTTCGACAATTTCCATTTCAAAGCTTGAACTTTTCCAATTCCGCGTACAATTAATTCGAAGCTTGACTTCTGATTTTCCTTCCTTCTCAGTGATTCTATAAAAGGATAAGGAGTTTAATTGTTTTAGCTGTAACCAAATACTTTCTCCACTTCTTATTGGAATAATAATTATGTCGAGGTGCCATGGAAGAATAAACGCGGCTGTCTCCACTTTGCTTATTGCCTATATAGTTTTTTCCGTTTGTTCATGTCCCATGCTTATAGAAGCCAGAATTCAAAATCTCTCAGCTATCCAAGGTGCAAATCAATCTTCACAACTTGAATTAATTTCTTGTAAATACTAATCACCATTTAATCATTTATATGGTAATTTTATTTATTAATTAGTCTTTGCTTCGAACTTCTAATTATATACGTCAGGAAGTTTAGTTCATCAAAAAAAGAAAGAAGGATTAGACCATCGGAGACGAATGAGAGAAGCTCCTGGACATCAATTTCCTCCGAAACCCAATAAGGGCCCCGGCCAACGGGGTGGGTCCTCGTAAGTACTGCATGAACGAATAATTCAAGGAGGGGCGCACTGCGGGGAGGGTCCTCGTAAGTAGATGACTCGTCGGACTGTTGAAGCTGGACTTCTTTGGAAAAAAGAACTTGAATAACTTTGTTTTTCTAAAGAAGTTGTTGCTTGAGGAGCTGCCTCTATTCAAAATAATTTTAATTTAATTTAGGATATTTATTTTAAATGTTCACTTAAACATATTTAATGTCTCAGAAAACTCAAATTCTAATAAATTATTTATTATAAATGCTAGAGATCATTGTGGATTTACTATAGTAAGCACTGTATTGATATATATACGTGTGTGTGTGTGTACACATATTTATTAAAAATAAAAATGGAACTTTCAGTTCTCTCAAAAGAAAGTTAATTTAGTTACTTAATCTAGATCCATTTCATGGATTTATGATTTATCAAGAACAATCCCCATCGCTAGAAATTTTTTAGGTTGTTTGGAGCTAGTGTGTTAAGGAGGCTCACATATGCAGCAAAGCAAAGGATTATAAAAGCTTTTACAATTCGTTACAAGTTGATGATATGTACTACCAGCTGGCACCAGGTGGTTATATAGTTGCTTGTGCACACACACGTGATGGGTTTTGTTAAGCAAATTGTAAATAGTTAGTTAGTTTGTTAATTTAAGTTGAGCTGCTGCTCTTGTACATATATATATATATATACATATGAGTAGTCTGCTAATTCTAATTTAGATTGTTCCAGAAGCAAATTGAATAAAGTTGAAATTCCAGATCTTGTTCATTTTCTTTAACTTTTTTAGCAGCCAAACAATTATTTACTATTCTTTAACTTGGTATCGGAGCCAACTATGGCATATGTAAACCTTGCCTCATCAAATCACAATTTTGATTTACCTTCAACACTCCTCTTAAGCTGGATCAATCAAACCATTTGATCTGGCGATCTCAGGTACTAGCCTTCATGCGTGGCAACAGGTTAGAAAAATTCATTGATGAAACTTACACTCCACCTCCATCTCATATTGCTCAAAGGATAGGTGAAAAGCTCAGATCTGTTGAAAATCCAGAATTTGCAAATTGGAGATCACAAGATTAGGTACTTCTTGGATGGTTGCTCTCATCAATGAGTGAAGGCATCATAAGCTTAGTGTGTAATCTAGAAACTTTACTACATGTATAGAAAGCTATTGAAACTTAAAATTGTATCACAATCAAAATCAAGACTCTTGCATCTGAGGTATATGATTGACTCCTAGAAATGATGACATGAAAATTAGTGAATATTTCATTAAAATGAATAACATAGTTAATAACATGGCTACAGCAAGAAGTGCTTTAAGTAATGATGATATGATTTTACACATACTCTTAGGATTAAGATCATATTATAATTCTGTTGCTACCTATATTACTGGTCAAGTAGGTGTTGGCAAGATGAATTTGAATGAAGTTTATGCTATGTTGTTAACTTAAGAGGTTAGAATTGAGAAACAAGCACATATGCTATTTGGTATGGATGTTAAGCATAACTTTGAGGCAAATTTTTCTCAGAATAAAGGCTTCAAGAAAGGAAATATGTCAGGTAGTAGAGGATTAGGAAGTTATAATTACTATTCTAAATTTGATAATGCCAGAATTTTGGTAATGGTTACAAAAGAGGTTATAGAAGATCTGGTTTCATTGGAAACAGTCTTGGCAATAATGTATTGGGTCCAAACAATCAACTTAGAGGCTATAAAAATTGATAATGAAAGGCGAACAAGAGTAGAAAATTGGAACAATGGTGATGGCAGTAGTAACTGCAATAACGAATAGTTAATGAATCTGAAGCCTAAATGGAATGCATCCAAACCAACATGTCAAATTTGCTTCAAAATTTGTCATACTACAAACATTTGCTGGAAACTTGAAGAATTTTTTGCTTATGGTGCATATAGACCTCCTATAAACAAGAATCCTAAAGTTGCATATTTGGCTTACTTGAAAGGTGTTGCTGATACTAATTGGTATCTTGATAGTGATGCTACACACCATTTCACTAATGATATGAGGATTATGACTATGTTAGAACCTTTTACAGGTAACTCTAAACTTATAATTGGTAATGGTGCTAGTTAATGCATAACTCACATTGGAAGTATTGTCTTAAGATTGTATAATTATCTTGAATAAACCACACTTAAGCTAAACAATATGCTTGTTATACCACAAATATCTAAAAACCTTATTAGCATATTTCAATTAACCAAAGATAACAATGTTATTATTGAATTTATTAACAAATCCTATTTAGTGAAGGACAAGGTAAGGAATTTGATCATACTGTAGGGCAAAGTTGAAAAAAGTTTATATAGATTGCTATTGATCCCATATAATAAGGTCTCTCTTCAATTAGCTCAAAAGCATTTTGCAATCACTCAATCCAAAATTTTAGCCTGTCCTCTGTCTATGTTTTTTGTTGTTGATTCAATTTTCAACAATAAAACAAACACATGCTTGCATACTGCAGTAGAACCTTATATTACTCCAAATTGTATGTTGAGTGCTTTTGTATTACATCAAAGATTAGGTCATCATAATTCCAAAGTCTCGAGTCATGTAATAAACTCTCGTTCACCTTTTAAGAATTTCAATGGAAATAAGTCTTCTGATTCATGTGATGCTTGCAAAATGGGAAAGATGCATATATTACATTTTTTAGTTTCTACTACTAAAACAAAACATGCCTTAGAAGTTTTGCACACTGATTTATAGGGACCTGCCCCTATGCTTTCAATCCAAGGTTATAGATATTATATGAGCTTTGTTGATGACTTTACGAAGTTCACATGGATATTTCCTTTAAAAACTAAAGATGAAACACTAGCTGTCTTTAAAATCTTTAAAATGCCAAGTTGAAAAATAGCTAGATAGATCCAGTAAATATATTCAATCTGATTAGGGTAGAGAGTATGAATCTTTTGTTAACTTTCTTTATGAAGAAGGCATTCAATTTAGACACTCATTTCTCTATACATACAATTAAAATGGCTTAGTAGAGAGAAAATAAAGACATATAACTAAGCTAGGTTTTACCTTACTTGCTCAAGCCAATTTGCCCATAAAATTCTGATGGGACTTTTTCCATGCAACCACTTATATCATTAATAGATGCCACACACCTATACTCTCTATAAAGTCACTTTATGAATGCATCTTCAAGCTCAAACCAGATTACAAGTTTCTCAAGGTCTTTGGTTGTTCATGTTTTCCATATTTAAGAGACTATAATACTCATAAATTTTCTTTCCACACCTCAAAATGTGTCTTCTTGGGTTATAGCCTTTACAAAAGGGTTACAAATGTCCACATTCCTCTAGCAAGATTTATATAGCCAATCATGTCCAATTTGATAAAACGTCTTTTCCTTATACTTTATATTCTTGGCATCACGATCTAAATTTTTTTATTTCCATTATAATCTTCTTCTTCACCATCAAATCCTATTAATGATCATTCTTCACTTGATATTCATCCCACAACCTCTTTAACCTCTGACACACCACTCTTACAAATACACTCTCAACCTTCATCTTCGTATGCTTTACATACACAATAGCCATCACCTTCTCCTTTACTCCTCCTTATCACATCCTACACACTCATCCCAACAATCTTCACCCACTCACCCTATGATTACTAGAGCTAAAGTTAGTATATTCAAGCCTAAAACATTCTTAAGAGCATGTAACAACCTAAAGCCATCAACTGTTGATGAAGCATTATCTGATCCTAAATGAAAAGCTGCAATCGAATTAGAATTTAATGCTCTGACCAAGAATAATACTTGGACTTTAGTACTTATGACACCTCAATACAAGTTAGTTGAATGCAAATGGCTTTTTAGAACCAAGTATAACATAGATGGTACGGTTTCTAAACACAAACCAAGATTAATGGCCAAAGGTTTTCACTAAACAATAAAGGTGGATTATTTAGAAACATTTAGCCTTATGGTAAAATCTTCTATAGTCATAACTATACTAAGTTTGGCCGTAATGAAAGTTTGGAAGGTTAGGCAAATTGATGTCGACAATGCCTTTTTTAGTGGAGATCTTTCAGAAGATGTATACATGACGCAACCAAAAGGTTTTATATCTAAAGAGGGCTATGTTTGCAAACTCAACAAAGCTCTTTATGGCTTGAAGCAAGCTCCTAGAGCCTGGTATGATAAGCTTAAAAGTTTTTTACAAATTGGAAATTTTTCAATTCCAAAGCTAACACATCTCTGTTCATTAGACATTACACAAAAGGTATTATCATTGTATTAATCTATGTGAATGATATCCTCATCACAGAACCTAATTCTTCTTTATTGGAGAGTTTTATTACCAAGCTCAATAAAGTCTTTGCTTGGAAATACTTGGGAATAATAGCCTAATTTTCGTGGTGTTGAAGTATATTATATAGACAATGGGATGCATTTGTAGTAAACAAAATACATCAAAGATCTCTTCGTTAAAGCATCAATGCTGAATTGTAAAGGTTTTTATACCCTTTCAATATAGGTCAAAAACTAGAGAAAGCAGTAAAAGGGTCTTTAGGGCAAGAATTTGAAGATCGAACTCTTTATAGAAGCATTGTTGGAGGGCTCTAATACTTTATGCTCACCATACCTGATATTGTATACTCAGTTCACAAACTAAGTCAATATCTTAGTATTCTCACACTTCAACATTGGCTTGCTTGTAAAAAGGTGCTCAAATATCTCCAAGCAACTATCACTTATGGACTATACATTCAGAAGGAAGGAGAGCTTGAAGGTATAGGTTTGACAAGTTATTCAGATGCTGATTAGGCATGTGATGTGAATGATAGAAAGTCCATTGGAGCTTATTGCATTTATCTTAGTAATAATTTGATTTCATGGTCTTCAAAAAAACAAGTTGTAGTAGCAAAGTCTAATATTAAAAGTGAATACAAAGCATTATCCTCAGCCAACTTAGAAATTTCTTGGCTGGAATCTTTATTCTCTAAGCTCAACATTGTTAAGCTTTCAAATCGGTATCTTTCAGTGCTCACTAACTCTTATCTACTCCCACCCTAAATCCAGAAGTGTATCCTGTCAGAATCAATTGTTCGTATGATTCTTTGATAGAAAGAAATCAGAAGGGAAGTTTGGTTTTTTAGGGGTTATAGTGGAAAAGTTGATAGATAAATCACCCTTACTGCCACTCTACAAAACCGTACATGAGATTTTCACCGCATACAGCTCCTCCCCAACACCAGTACTCTGGTGTGATAATCAAACTGCTAGTGACTTAGTTAGAAATCCTGTATTTCATTCAAGGTCCAAACACATTAAATTAGACATTCACTGTATTAAAGAAAAAGTACTTGGGAAGCAATTAAAGGTCAAATACATTCCTATATATGAGCAGGTTGCTGATATTCTCACAAAGGCTTTATCACTTCCAAAATTCAACTACTTTAGTTCCAAGCTCAATGTCATTAGTAGACCCTTGAGCTTGAGAGGGGATGTTAAGGAGGCTCACATATACAGCAAAGCAGAGCATCACATAAGCTTCTACAATTAGTTATAAGTTGATGACATTTACTGCCAGTTGGCACTAGATGGTTATGTAGCTGCTTGTGCACACACACGTGATGGTTTTTGTTAAGCAATTGTAAATACTTAGTTTTGCTAATTTGAGTAGTGATATATGGTTTAAAGTTATTTTTGTCTGATAAATTTCTTTGAAGTATTAAAATTTTATTAATCCAGTAATGGGTTTACCTTCGGGTGCTTAGGTAGCATATGGTCGTAAGTCCCGTCCAAGTGTTTAAGGGCAAGGCTAGGTGGTTTTGTTGCCCTTAAACACTTGGACGGGACTTACGACCATATGCTACCTAAGCACCCGAAGGTAAACCCATTACTGGATTAATAAAATTTTAATACTTCAAAGAAATTTATCAGACACAAATAACCCTGATAAATCCTTAAAGCAACTAAAAGAAAAAGGTTTTAATTATATTCATATTGGTTTAATCCAAGTCGGCATAAAACCTTTGACTAAAGAAGGACTTGATACGTCCATATTAGCCGTCCTCAGAGATGAGAGGTTTATCTTCTTTGATGATTCTTTACTCAGTAGTATTGAATCTAGTCTTTGTAAAGGACCCATTTCATTTGATTGTTATCCAAATATAACAGTCTCTCTTAAAGACAAAAATATTTTAAAAAGCATGATTCTTCAAATCAAAACTCATAATTACCACATGATTAAAGGATCAATTCCAGTAGCCTTAATCTACAAAATCTCTTACAAAGCAATGCATTCTGCTTTTAATACGCAACACAAATTCCAGTCAAAAAGATATGAGACTCTTCTTTTGCAGACTGACCTTTCTAAAGCAAACACTGTCATTCCAAAACCTATACAATGGAAAGACATTCACCTTCCAGAAGAATGGATTCTAGATGGAGCCACTGAACCAGTGATTCCAAAACAACTTGAGCCTAATACAGAGTTACAAAATGTGACTCAGTATTCTGATGGCAGAGTTAAACTATCTTTCAGAAGATCTACTTCTTCCAGATATTCTGATAAAGACTCTGTCTCTAGTCTTCATTCCATGGAAAGAAGATTTTCAAAAATACCATCTGTTGTCAATCTTCCTTTCAAAACTACTAAAGACCAACCTAGGTTTTCTACTTCAGATATACCTAGTTCTTCTATTCGTTCTGTAGACTATTCCACTAGTGTACCTCACCCTATATACACTAGCCGTCCGCAAGAACAAAGTCAGGAAGAGAAAGAACCTTCTCCTCCAACATCCCCCACATTTTCTGCAGTTACCGAAAATGTGATATGAGTCATTGAAAAGGATTTTGAACTTGATAAAAATCTTTTACATAATGATTTCTATTCTGATAATAATAAAGAAAAAAGACTTTGGTTTTTTAAACATTTTCTAAACCAAAGAAAACAGATTCAAGAATTATATTATGAGTTCGTTAATTTTCATAAAATCAATATTTTATTTTTTGATTGGTTTGAAATGTATGCTTCAGACAACAACATTTCCTACCCCTTCAAAGCGTCAAACCCTATTACGATTAGAAAGAAAATTCCAGAATGGAACCTTTCTGATAGTGATAAGACCATTGAAGCTGAACATCCCCCTCTAAGGAGCTTAACCATAGATCATGGTGAACCTCTAACTCAGATAAAAGCATCTCCTTACAAAATTACCAAAGCTAATGTAGAGTCAAATTTAGATAGTATTATCCAACAGAATAATTTCTGTAATACTAATCTAAATACAATAGGAAAACAATTGACTAGGATAGAGAGTCAAATCCAACAGTCAACCATTTCTGTTTCTCCTATTGCAAAGCCTATTCCTACTAAGCCTGATTCCTTGAAAAAGCTTAAAGAACCTATTTTCAAACCATTTCAGGTTTCGAAACATAGTCAAAAGCTTGTTCAAGATTCGAAATCAGATTTTGCTAAAGCCATTAAAGAACAACTTGATAGAATAGAAGCATCTTCTTCTTCTGCTTCTACTTCTAAAAACCAAATTGCTCCTGACACCCAATCCAAGTCCATTAAAGTTTTGGATCAGGATCAATCTTCAATTGCCTCTTCTGATATAGAAGCCTTTAAAGAAGAACCAATTCCAAAAGCCAATAAAATTCATTGGGAATTAGCACTTCCTGCTAGTTCTCGTTCTCCCCCGGATTTAGCAATTGATAATAGGCCTAGTGCACTAAACCAATCTCGGTTTAATGCATCTTCTGTCTATGAGTGGAACATAGATGGAATGTCTGATTATAATATACTTGGCCTATTACAACAAATGACAATGGCAGCCAATGCCTACAAAACCCAATTAGGGACTTCTGACAAGGCTATAGCAGAAATCCTCATTACGGGTTTTACAGGTCAACTTAAAGGTTGGTGGGATCATTTCCTCACTAAACAACAACAATCAGATATTTTGAATGCGATTCAAGTAAATGAGGATGGAACACCCAACCTCGACGAATTTACTAATCCCATTCAAGATGCTGTTGCGACTTTAATTTTGACCATTTTCCTTCACTTTATTGGAGACCCTTCTCATTTAAGGGATAAAAATGCTGAGTTACTACATAATTTGAGATGTAGGAAACTTAGTGATTTTCAAACTTACAAAACCACATTCTTTACCCGAATCTTTCTAAGAGATGATGCAAATCATACCACTTGGAAAGAAAAATTTCTTGCTGGATTGCCTACCCTTCTAAGTGAAAAGGTAAGAAATTCTATTAAAGCTTTATACGATAACCGTATTCCTTATGATGAACTCACCTATGGTGAACTTGTTAGTTTCATTAATAAGGAAGGTTCAAAGATTTGCCAAGATTTGAAGTTACAAAAACGTCTAAAATGGGAGCTTAGGAAATCTAAGCAAGAGTTAGGCAGTTTTTGTAAACAATTTAACTATGACCCCTTTAAAGCCTCTACTTCCAAAGACTGTAATGGTAAGTGTTCTTCGAAGCCTTACAGAAAACATTACAAGTCAAAAGGGCATAGAAAATTCCTTCCTGAGCCTAAAGAACCTTACTATAAGAAGCCCACAAGGCCTTATAGAAAGCCTAATTTTTCTAAAAGAAAACATTCTAAGTCCATTTCAAAGACTAAAACTCCTTTTAACTACAAGGAAGCTACTTGCTATAAATGTGGAAAGAAAGGTCATACTGTAAAGTTTTGCAGAATGAGCAAAAAACTTCATGAGCTTGGTCTCAAAGAAGAAATTCTTTCTAAAATAGCATCTCTTCTTGTAGAATCTTCTGATTCTGAATCCTCCATGACTGGAGATAATGAACCCCTTCAAGTTGATGAGTTAATTGACTCTAATACTTCTGATTATTCAGATAGTGATTCTGAGTCAGAATCCTATCTAAAGAAAATCAATGTCTTGACTAAAGAACAAGAAACATTTCTTGAGTTAGTCAAACACATTTCTGACCCCACTCTTCAAAGAGAGTATTTAGACAAGCTTCTAAAAACTCTTGAACTCAATGAAAAACCTGAGACTTCTAAAGTTCCTGTTGTCAAAAAGCATGCATATGATCTTACCACAATTTTGGATAAAAGGAAAATCAAGAATTTGAGTCCTTCTATTCAAGATCTTCAAAAAGAAATCAAAGAAATCAAATCTGAGATTAAAAAACTTAAAGAAAAGCAAAAAACTGATTCTGATACAATCCAACTCCTTTTACAAAAACAGTTGGAAGAACATTCCGATAAAGAATCAGGATCTGAAAATGGTGATAATCAAAATCTTGAAAACATTGAGTCTTTACCTAATGATTTTCTTTTCGTTTTAAAGCAAATCACCACAAGAAAATATTTGATTAAAGTCACTTTGGTATTTTCTAAAGAATTTGAATTTGACACAAACTTTTTTTTGACAAGTGCAGATTTAAACTGCATTAGAGAAGACATTGTCCCCAGAAAGTTTCATGAAAAAATAAAAGAAAGACTTTCTGCCGCCAATAATTCAAAATTAAAAGTCAATTTTAAAGTTGATGCATCTGTTCATAACGATGGTTTTGAGTTTAGGACTTCCTATATTCTAACAAATGACATACATCATGCCGTCATTTTAGGAACTCCTTTCATAAATCTCATTACCCCTTATACTGTCAATTATGACAGCATATCTTTTAAAGCAAAAGATAAAAGACTTGTTTTTCCCTTCATTGAGAAACCTAAAACAAGAAATTTAAATATTGTTAAAGCTTGTTCTGTTTATAAAAATCAAATCAATGTTTTGCTTAAAACAAAACAGAATGATTTAACTTGTTTAAAGAAAGACTTAAACCTACAAAGAATTGAAAATCAACTTAACAATGATTTTCTAAAAAGAAAAATTTCTAATTTTAAAGCCTTAATTGAAAAAGAAATTTGTGCGGATTTACCTTCTGCTTTTTGGGAAAGAAAACAGCACATGGTAGATTTACCATATGAAAATTCTTTTGATGAAAAGCAAATTCCTACAAAAGCCCGACCTATCCAAATGAATATGGATTTAGAACAACATTGTAGGAATGAGATTAAAGATTTAGAATCTAAAGGACTAATTGTGAAATCAAGGTCTCCCTAGTCTTGTGCTGCTTTCTATGTCAATAAAAATTCTGAGATAGAAAGAGGGACACCGAGATTAGTGATCAATTATAAACCTTTGAATAAAGCTTTAAAATGGATTAGGTATCCAATACCTAATAAAAAGGATTTACTTCAAAAACTCCATTCTGCATTCATATTTTCAAAATTTGATATGAAATCAGGTTTTTGGCAAATCCAAATTCATCCTAAAGACCGTTATAAAACTGCTTTTACTGTTCCATTTGGACAGTATGAATGGACTATTATGCCATTTGGCTTAAAGAATGCTCCTTCGGAATTTCAAAGAGTTATGAATGATATTTATAACCCTTATTCTGAATTTTGTATTGTTTATATTGATGACGTGTTGATTTTTTCTCAGTCAATTGATCAGCATTTCAAGCATTTAAAGACTTTCTATTTTGCCACTAGAAAAGCTGGTCTAGCTGTTTCTAGTACAAAGATTTCCTTATTTCAAACAAAGATTAGGTTCCTAGGTCATTACATTTCCAAAAGAACCATCACACCCATTGAAAGGTCACTTGCATTTACTGACAAGTTTCCTGATAAAATTTTGGATAAAACTCAATTACAAAGATTTCTTGGTAGTCTAAATTATGTTCTTGATTTTTGTCCTAACATAAATAGGATTGCAAAACCTTTGCATGACCGATTAAAGAAAAAGCCAGTTGCATGGACAGAAGAACATACAAAAATCATAAAACAGATAAAAAGCATTGTTAAAGAAATTCCATGTTTATTTCTTGCAAACCCTGCATTACCTAAGGTAGTTGAAATTGATGCATCAGACTTACGTTATGGAGGCATTTTAAAACAGGTTGATAATGGTAAAGAACAAATAGTTCAATATGCATCTGTACATTGGAATGAATGTCAGAAAAATTATTCTACTATTAAAAAAGAAATTTTATCTATAGTTTTATGCATCTCTAAATTTCAAAGTGATTTATTAAATCAGAAATTTCTTTTTAGAATTGATTGCAAAGCTGCAAAACATGTTTTAGAAAAAAATGTTCAAAACATAGCTTCTAAACAAATTTTTGCTCGATGGCAAGCAATTTTGAGTATTTTTTATTTTGATATTGAGTTTATAAAAGGAGACAGAAACTCTGTTCCAGATTTTCTAACGAGAGAATTTTTGCAAAACAGATAAATGCCGCCCAAAAAGAAACCAGACAAAGGGAAAGGGGTGCTTAAAGACCCTGTGTCCCAAACACCTCCTACTAAAGCCTCCCTTCCAAAAAAGAAATTGCTGTCTTCAGCAATCTCATCTGCAAAGCCTATAAAGTCTTGGATCGATGTAGTAGAGACCCAAGAGGCCCAAGAGGCCCATTCTAAAGCACTGGCATCCCAGGATCAGGTAAATGAATGGATGAAATCCATTTCTAAATCCCCTGAACTTATGTTTGCTTTACAAAACTTTTCACAAACTCTTTCTCCTATTCCTGAGAAAGAAGAAAAATAAATTTCTAAAGCCCCTATTTCTAAAGAAATCATTTCAAGTGGAAGTTCATCTTCCCAGGTTGTAGTTTCACAACCAAAGCTTTCTCCCAGATCGGATTGGTATTTTAAACCCCATCACCAAAACATTTTCACTATAGAAGATGGGTTTTACAATGCTGACCCATTTCAAGCAATTTCAAAGGGAGTTGAGGAATCAACCGTGCACACGTGGTCTTGGGGACGATTGCCTACTTAAGATTAAAGTAGCGCCCCTGCTAACAGCTTAAGCTTTTAGCACAATGGGTAAGCGCCTTAAGATGGTATCAGAGCCAATCACGGGTTCGAGTCCTTGGAAGCTCCAGACGCCTGCGAATTAAAAATTTCAGCAATGTCGGCCAGTGTGCGTGGGCCCCCTCGTGGGGCCCACCAGTAAGGGTCCCCCCCAAAGTCCCATTGGGGGGAAGGGAGTTGAGGAATCAACCGTGCACACGTGGTCTTGGGGACGATTGCCTACTTAAGATTAAAGTAGTGCCCCTGCTAACAGCTTAAGCTTTTAGCACAATGGGTAAGTGCCTTAAGATGCTTTAAGAATTTATACACTTTAAACCATATAAAGCTAGCTAAAATTATCAGACACAAATAATTTTTCTGCAGTTACCGAAAATGTCATAGGAGTCATTGAAAAGGATATCCTTTTCAGCCTGATGGTAAGCGCCTTATGGTATCAGAGCCAAGGCCAGGGTTCGAGTCGCGGGGGAGGAAGGGAATTTAGGCTTATTATCAACAAGGCCAGGAAGTACCGGAAGTGCCCCCAATGTGACACTCAACGTGGGAGACGTTACCTGGTTGCTTTATAGACCGAAGAAAATGAACAAGATAAAATTTATAAAATTTATATATATATATATATATATATATATATATATGAGTAGTCTGCTAATTGTATTTCAAATTGTTCCAGAAGCAAATTGAATAAAGTTGAAATTCCAGATATTGTTCATTTTCTTTAACTGTCTTAGCAGCCAAACAATTATTTGCTGTTCTTTAACTCTGTCGTATGGATCAACTCCGAATCCCACTGTCTTTCACTGTTTTTGTTGACTGGCCTGACTGTCGTTTTGAGCTGAAATGGTTCAAAAATTTCAAAGTCGTTTCATGCACGCCTGTAATTTAATTAAGCCGGTAACGGCAGAAAAGCTGAAATCATAAGACTTTAGCTTGGTTCGGAGTTATTTATATGCGAGAAATGAAATATTCATACAATTAAGGCAAAAATCAAGAGTTATTTAATTCAGTTTATATATAATAAATTTATATGAATTTGTAGCTCTATCTTCATTGTATTAATATAAACGAAGAGCGTTCTTCCTATTTATGCTCTGCTTGTGACCTTTTTAATTACCACTATCAAATCATCGAGTTCATGGCCGACGTATATAAAAAGCAAAAATTCCTGAATTTGCAGCTATTATAGATGCATACCGCTGCATTCCATTTTCACTGCAACGTGGAGCAGGGGCAAATATGCTTCAACTCCCAATATCTGAGGGAGCGCGATACGAGACCCATGGGATCTGTTTTCTTTTTATTTTTTCCACTTTTTTCTTCGCCTGTCACTGGGAGTCAGGCTATAGACAGAATCTGAAGCTAGATCCACAGATGAATTGGAAAGTCCACGGCTCGTTCAGATGCGTAGCCAGCGGGGCAGTAGTGGAGGGGCGCTTTTTGACCTGGTGGTCTTTTTTTTTTTTTTTTTCTAGAAAATCTTTAATTACAAACTTTATTTTCCCTTATAAAAAATTTTTAAAATTGGCTTTAAATAAAATGAAAAAATAGGTTCTTATATTTTCTTCACCAAAATTATTTTAAATGTGTATGTGAAATCTGAAATTAAAAAAAATATATTTTAACAAATTCAAATTCCTCAAGTAAATTAAATTTACCTTTAATATATATTAAGTCTGGCTATGCTACTATAGTGGCGGAAATAGAAACGCTACTTTACAAATATAATTCAACACCTCACTGTAGTTTAAATATTATGATTTAGCTTCAACTTTACATTTTAATAAGTATGAAGATGGTTATTTTTTATCAATTTGAATTTGGATCTTCTTCTAATCTTTTTTTTTTTTTTTTTGGGAAGATCTTGAAACCAGTGAAAATTGTTTTACAAAATCAATTTCTTAAATTAGAAAAATAAAAAGGTAAACTTTTATAAACAATCCCAATTCCTTTCTTTCATTCACTATTATTTTTCCCCTCCAAATACACTTTCCTTGGTTTTCTACCTTCATCATCTTCTCCTTTCGAAATTGAGCTACCATGGGCAAGACCTCGACAAATATTTAAACTAAAGCCACAAGGTAACTATCAAAGAAACCACCTAAGTCAGCACCGAATTTGGTACCTGACTTTGGTGCTAGCAAATTGAAGAAAATGAAAATCATAGCCCACAAATTTTGAAAATTGAGATTGACAAAATTGAAGCCACGCGGATTGACAAAATTGAAGCCACAATTGTTGATTTTTAAGGGCTGTAATTGTTGATTTCTTGGTCATTATTTTGCTATAAATAGAAGTGCAGATGATGATTTCTTGGCTATTATTTTGTTATAAAGAGAAGTGTAGATGAAGAGCTTATGCATCCAATTGAGAAGCATTTCTTGTATTTAGAGAGAGAGAGTTTAGAAGAGCTTGAAAATTATAAAGCTCTTGAGTAACTAGTGAGTGAGAGATTAAGTGTGTTGGGGTTTCGAGTAGTGAGCCAAAAATATTATAATACTTGTAATTCATTCACGAGTAAAATATTTTCCTTCTGTCTTAACCCGTGGAGTGTGGACATTGGCTAAAAGCCAAACCACATAAATTTCTTTTATTATCTTTGTGCTTGTTCTTCATTTTCTTTCTAATTTCATCATAGTTGTGCCCTTGCTTCATCCATAAATTTCCTAACAGTGGTATCAGAGTTACTGGTTGTGTTTTTTGAAGTTGAGAGTACTGTTAATGTATACAGTACTGTTTAAGTATACGGTACTATTTATGCATATGATACTGTTCGCATGAAACGGTAAGAACTGATTATAGTAAAAGAAGTTTGCGGTGAAAAGTAATGGTGGCAAAGTAAAAAATTAAGAAGTTCAACAAAAATAATTTTTTGTTGTGGAAAATAAAGATGAAGGCTATATTACTGAAAAATAATTACTTAGCAACAATTGGAAAAAGGCCAATGGAGATAATTGATGATGACAAGTGGAATGAGATAGACGGCAATGTTATTGCTAATCTACACTTGGCACTAGCGAATGAGGTGTTATCTAGTGTGGTGGAGAAAAAGACAGGAAAAGAAATATGAGATACTTTTACCAAACTGTACGAGACCAAATCACTACACAATAAGATCTTCTTGAAGAGAAGACTTTGCACTCTTCAAATGGCGAAATCCATATCAGTGACCGATCATATCAACACTCTGAAAACTCTATTTTCATAACTTACAACGTTGGTTCATAAAATAGAGGAAAATGAATATGCAGAGCTTCTACTTCAAAGTTTACCAACTTTGTATGATCAACTTATCATCAACTTGACGAACAACAACCAAGCAGACAATTTAGTCTTCGACGATGTCGCAACCTCTATATTGAACGAAGAGAGCAGGCAGAAAAATAAGGAAGACAGAATGCAAAGTTCGCAGTAGGCAGAAACGTTATCGATGACAAAAGAGAGGTCAATGAAATGTGGCCCTACTGGGAGTCACAATCATGGTAGATTAAAATCAAGAAGTAAGAAGAATATCAAATGCTACAACTGTGGTAAGAAATGGCATGTCAAGAAAAAGTGTTGGAACAACCAAAAGAGAAGAGAAGGTAAAGATCCCAAGACATCAAATGCTTAGGGGTGCGTATCAAGTACCTCATATGATGGCAAAATTTTCTACAGCGAAGCATCTACTGTTGCAGAAGGTAGAAAACGACTATCTAATGTCTAGCTTATAGATTTGGGAGCTACTTGGCATATGACCTCCCGGAGAGAATGGTTCCATAAATATGAACCTATTTCAGGATGATCTGTATATATGGGTAAAAATCATGCCTTGGACATCACTAGTATTGATACTATCAAAATAAAAATATTTGATGGTACAATTCGCATAATTGAAAAAGTATAACATGTCGAAGGCCTGAAAAAAAATCTATTATCTTTAGAACAAATAGATAGTTATGGGTGTAAAACTAATATGAAAAATGAGACCATAAAGATAATCAAAGGTGCGCTTGTATTGATGAAGGTGGAAAAGATTGGTGCTAATCATTCATGCTTAAAGGGGAAACAATACAAGAAGGATATGCATGTGTTGCGTTAAATGGAGAAGAGACAGCAATTATGTGGCATCTCAAGCTTGGCCACATGTCAGAACAAGGTTTAAAAATTTTCTCTAGTCGAAATTTGCTTCCGGGGCTCAAATCGGTTAATTTACCGTTTTACGAGTATTGTGTTACAAGTAAGCAGCATAAACTGAAATTCAGTAGATCCATTGTCATAGGTAAATGTATTCTAGACCTGGTTCATTATGATGTTTAAGAATCGCCGAATATGTTCATAGGAGGTGCAAAGTACATGGTGACTTCTATTAATGATTATTCTATGAGATGTTTCGTATTTCCAATAAAAAAAAGGTCAGATGTATTTATAATGTTCAAGGAATGCAAGGCACAAGTAGAACTTGAATCTGAAAAACAGATCAAGTGCTTGAGGGTAGATAATGGTGGAGAGTATACAGATAGTAAGCTCATTGCATATTATAAACGAGAAGGTATCTAGAGACAGTTCATAGTGGCATACACTGCTCAACAAAATGGAGTGGTAAAGCAGATGAACAGAACTCTTATAGAAAAATAAGAGTTATATTAAGGACTGTTGGTCTACCCAACTCATTCTAGGCAGAAACAACAAAAAACTATATGTTATGTGGTGAATAGGTCTCCATCAACAACAATTGAGTTGGAGACAACGATGGAGATATGGACAGGAAAGCTAGCTGATTACTTCAACCTACATACATTTGGATGTCTTGTGTACGTGATGTACAATGCCCAAGAAAAGACAAAGCTAGATCCAAAATCTATGAGATGTATCTTCTTGGCATATACTAATAGAGTAAAGAGGTATTATCTGTGGGACTCCACTACCTACAAGATTGTCATTAGCAGAGATGTTATCTTTGTAAAGGATCAACTGCAAAGTAAAGATAGGGATGTGTTGTGGTCTAATATGTGTGTCAGTGCGCAAGTGTACACAACAAGTAATATAATGATGAGTATTTGACTATCGTCTCCACAAGGATTAATACTATCAGAGTTGCTACAATAATTAATATGGTGCAAATTCAATCTAATTAATTTAAACTCTTTTATCAACTAAATTAAACTAATTAATCTAAAGGACATAAAATAAAATCCAATAAACTAAATTGACATGTCCCACACAATATTATAACCACTAAGGATAATGTAGTTGAGTGCATCAACTCACTTAATAGCATTGACTTTTTTTTGTTATAGTACTGTTGCTACAACAATTACTATAACACTAGGTAGAACTTTAATGCATCCTTAGCTATCGCCTATTGGAATTCTTATATCTATATGTAACATAACAATGACCAATTATTATGCTATTACAAGATATAGCATTATGTGATTAAGGTTTCTAATACCCTACAAAGTGAATCCCTATATCTAGTTTATCACTAGTTTTAGATTAAGCACGACTCTATTTAAATTAAGTTAACTCAACTTGAGAAACTTAATCTAAAACCAAGTATTGTTCTAATATGTTTCATTAAAACAAGCCTTTTTTAGGCTCTCTCTTAGCTAATATTAATAAATATGTGGTCAGCTGAAATAGTGAATTGAAATAAGTATTATCAAAACAAAATGTTGTAGCAATCATGCCGCAACATATAAAATCAGTCAATTAACCATTAAGATCGTTTATCACTCAACCACAAATAATTTTAGTTCATGATTTGTGACAAAATAGAAATAAAAACATTTTATCCATCTTATACATCATCACAAATAAAAAAAAACAAGTAGAATAGAGATATGAGCTAGTGGCCCTTGTAGATTCTTGATTTCTTCTTCCTCTTGCCTGCAATCTTCTATTTAAAGCTATAATTTTTCTTTTCTTCCCTGTTTTTTTTCTTTTCTTGGTTATTTCTTGCGGTTGACGACTCTTTTTTCTTTCTTATGCGTCTCCTTCTTTTATAGTTGAAAACTAATGCAACTGGGAGTCTAAGGTGCATATTTTTCAGATTTAGAAACTGTTGATTGCGTCCTTTTTTTTTAGATTCACACAAAATTTTCTCTTTTAATGCTCTAGGATTGTTACAGTACTTGGTACAGTATCTGCATTGTTCTAGACTTGTTTTCACTTTTTTTGTAGCCAAGTTTTTCCTTATTCTTATAAGCCCATTGCACAGTATTCCTTCCTTGAAAATTGCACTTTCAATTGCCTAAAATTAGGCACATGATCTAAGCACACAATTTATTCAAAAATAACATAATTTATTGAAAATAAACTAAAATAAATGATTATGCAAAATTTAACTAAAATGCAATAAAAACGTATCATTTACTCTTTAAGTAATCTTGATTTTCCAAAAGTGTTATTGATAACTCTTATTTCGTAGAGTTATCACACCCCCAAACTTGAACCATTACTTGTCCTCAAGTAATGACAACAACAATAACATTTTAATCACACAATTATGCGCACATAACTTAGTTTTGTCATCAAATTTGCAAGGATTTTCTAACCCTCAGATCACACTTTTAATTATGCAAGATTACCATAGCAATTCAATTCTAGACTTAGGCATCATTCTATTCAAAATGAGTGTGTGCCACTTTAATTAAGTCAAGAGGTACTGCAGCATTGTACAGATATTATACCATGCTTAGGGGCAGAACATTTACATTAATATACAGGGGTAAAAGTCACAACGAATTCCAACTATTCTACAGCAACAAACTTTTTTTTTCAAAATTCTCTTCAATGCATCACTGATTTTTCATGTGAATGTCTATCACTTGCGGTGATGACACCCAATTACTCAACCAATACGCAAATCAGAGTTGTTGCAACAAAACTTACAATATAGTCTTATCTATAGACACCTTTGACTTAACGCTGAACATTGGGATCATAAACAGACCTGAATACTCAATATCATAGACAAAGGACCAAGAAACTTATTTTTTTTTTATTTGATGCTACAACAATGCTCATAGCTCTTGTTTGTCTTTTGACTCAATTCTGCATATAGGGTGTATATTCAGCCTTGGTTACTCAGCAACATAAGCTATTGGAGCAGAATTTATTTCATAACAAGCATAGTTTAACAAAAATTTTCTCCCAAACTTGAGATGTTTTCTACCATTTTAATAAACATAGTCTCTGCTACAGCAATCTCATAAAACTTAATCAAAGCCTAAGTGTTGAGACAAAAATTCAGTCCTCATCTTTAAAATATCCCTTCCCGGCAATCACAAAACTTGACAAAACTTTATATCCTCATTAAGTCTTTCAATTCATACACAAACTTCATCTAACAGTGCTTCACACACACATTCACACACATAAACAAAAGACATATAAACAAAAACGCATTATACTCTAACACAATCTTTCCCAAACTTGAGAGATGTTGTGTCCTCACATGCATAAAAACATTGAGATACAAATGAAACAGATATGCAAGCAGACAAATAAAAAGTCATAAACCATTAAAACAAAAAAAATAGAAAAATAACAGGGCAATTTTTTGAAAAAGGTTAAAAATTAAGTCTGACAGGGGAACTCCCCTATTGTTGCAGAATTGTTACAGCAGATGTTGGAAGAGATCACTTCTTTTTAGAGCTGCTCCTCAAGCAATCCTTAGGTAAACTCATTGGAGCAGCAATTGATTGCTTCTTCTTCTTGCTGGATGTTAGGCTAATGGGAGGGGTTCCAGCAGGTTCACTGGATCTGGGTTGATTTTGTCGTTGTTTCTTTCGGCCTGGCTCTTTTGGTGCTGCAGCAACTCTAGACAGTTATGCCTCTTTTCGCTTGCTAGACCCCTTAAAAGCTGGTGTTTTTGCTAGAGTGGACTAAGGAATAGGTGGTGCAGATCCTGCTGCTGGTTCCTCGGCAGTGATACTAGCTATAATTTTTCGTAAACTTCTGTGGGGCTTCTCTGTTGTAACCACTCTACTGATGGCTTCCTCGATAGCCTCATCTACATCTTCTTCCAACTCAGTTTCCAATTCCTCTTCCACTACTACCTTTTCCTTGTCTTTGTTAAATAGGGGCGTCTGTGATGGTTCTTCCTCTCACTTCTCTTCCTTTTCTTCATCTTCATCTTTTTTCTCTTGTGCCTTTTCATCTATTTATTATTCCTCTCCTTCTAAGCCTTGTTCTTTTTCTTATTCTTCTTGTGTTTTGCTTTTCTCCTGTTGTTCTTCTTTATATTCTTTTTCAATCCCAGCTTCAGCTTCTGGCTCTGCTCTTTCTTCAACTGAAGCAGCCTTCTCAGCAATGTTAAAGTTGAACTATTATAACAATGACTCAATAGCCCCCTTATTCTTGACTCTCTCATCACTCTGTTCAAACCTTACTCTCGAAGCCCCACATATGCCAATGATTAAGGAATGAAATAACAAGGCTGTTGATTTTTGTTTGCAGGTTGAGCATTCTTGAATTTCTTTCTCAATTATTTTCCCTTTGTCTATGGTTAACCCTTTGAGAATGGCATAAAAAAGGACTAGTCTATCCTAAGACACTGTGGTGGTGTGTGTTGTGGGCATTAATCGATATTTTAAAAACTTTACCCATACCTTTGCTATGGGTTTTAGATCAATTCTCTTAATCACTCTCCCTTCTTCATTAGCCCACTCACTGCCCTATATAGCTATTGTCCTAAAGACCTCCCCCCACTTCTTATTAGTCATGTTCTCAGCAAACACAATATATTCACATTCAATAGAAGCAGGTAAATCATAAAACACATTGATAACACAAAAGTCTAGAGGTACCTGCACATTTCTGACAAAGATGTTCATTGTTCTTGTTGCAGTATATTAGCATAGAATTCTTTAACAACTGGAACAACAGGATCCTGTGGGTGAGAACAAAATTGCAACCATACCCATTGTGCTGGAGCAGTATGTATGGTTTTCATCACGCCTATTGGTTGTTTTGAAAATATGAATCCTTTTTCCTCTAAGAGCTTACGTGATTAAATAACCTCTTCAAATTTATCCTCATCCTTGTAACTGTAGAAGCGAGATAGATCTTTCAATCACATGACGCGAGACTTGATCTTTACCATTGTTATAGCAACACACAAAAATTATTATTACTGAAAAAGAGTTGAGCAGAATTTTAAATTAATAACGTCAAGAGTTTTAAGCAAAAGGAAAGAGTTGAAGTGAGAATAAAATTGAAGGAAACAAAATTCTTAATTTATAGTGCACTGAAAGTTTTCACTGTTAATTGAAAAGAAAAGGGAATGTTTCACGATTATATAAGGATTTTCATTTTCATTATCGTTATTTATCTCTTGCTGGCATCAACATGTCAGCTCACCAACAATAAAAGTTCTCTTGCCACAATTTCTTTAGAGGGTTGGGCTGGCAACGGTGAAATTGTTTGAAGTTATATTGTTGCTCCATTGCTGTAGCAATTACTAATTACATCTTCCTTGGTTAAGAGCCATTTGTTATATATTGTGTTGAGTCCATACTATAACAATTCCCCTACTGCCCCCTTCTCTCTGTTTTTTTTTTTGTTTGCATTTGTACAAAAAAAAATTCGTGCCAATACAGAAATTAAATTAAAGAGATCAAAACCAACAAAGGTATTAGGTTTTATAATTTAAAATATATATATATATATACCAACCAAATTAGCCAAAAAGAACTTTATTTCTGTTCAATTTGATTTTAAGACTAAGGACTTGTTTGTTAAATATTTGAAATATGAATTTTATTAATTTCAATTTTTTTAAAAAAAATTATTTGTTTGTTCTTTGTGACTTACATATGATCACACATGAGGAACCCAATTTGCAACAAAGATGTTTGAAGAAAGCTAGCCAAGATTAACAATCTCAGGGTTGAGCTAAACTGTATTCACTAGATGGTCCTCTTAACAAACTTTATGAATAAGTCACATCAAACAAGGCATCAACCATGCACCATCACCACCAAATATATACCATGCAGACCAAGTTAAGCTCGGGACATAGCAACAACCAATCTTCTAACATCATGAAGGTGACCCACAAAGCGAGTACACACAAGAGACGGCAAAATAAAATCATTTTGCTGACCTTGAAACTTATCAACCGTAGTGACCTAAAGCAAACATAATGAAAACCAGTTATATATACAAAAATACAAAAATAAAGCATAAATTTATTACAATTTGAGGACCGAATACAGCAGAGAGAACGCAAAATGAGCACCACTACAATCTTACAATGCCTCCACTGATTAACAAAACGTAAATGGAAACTCACCTTGCTGAGTGGACCGATAAACGGATATGGAACACATTGCCTGTTGATAACATCACGAATCAAAAGCTTCTCGCCATTGTAAGTTGTCAATATTGAGATCTTATTTGCAGGATAACCTAGTAGGCGCATGTATATATAGACATTAACTACATCTTCAGCCTCTCCCTCATTTTGATAGAACCAAGGAGAAGGGGCACTCTCACCTCTCCCATTATAATCAGGAACATCCACTAACTGATAATCATAGGAGAATCCTGCATTTGCCATATGGAAGAGTGGCTCCTCCTTTACAAAAGGTAGGTCTCCCAGATCTCTGTACCTCCAGTTGTAAAGCTGGGCTATGGTTGGCCTAGCTCTACCCTGAGCATTAAGCTCTATATAAGGTATACCCAGACGAACAAACCTTGTAAATAAGCTCTGATCCATGTGACTGTACTTTTGCAAAGCCATATTCTTCACAACAGGAGGGAGCTGATGGTGATACCAATCAGTATACAGCGTTTGAGACGTGCATAACCATCCTCCTGTCTCTGGAGCAACATCGGAATAAAAGTTTCAATCTCCAAAATTTGGGGTTTTCTTCCATCAAAAGTTATACTTAAAATCTAATTGAAGAAAATCCTTCCTCTTTAGCACTGCATGAGTGCAAGTCATTGCCACAATTTTTGCCTGCTTTGTCATTAGGTAATTCACTTGATCAGCAGTTGACTTGAGCAATTCAAATGCCCTGCACTCTTCCAGCTCTTGGAATAAAGTCTTAAGATGGCAAAAACACCCCTTGGCTGCCCGTGTGTCTTTCTCAAATGAATCCCCAGTAAAGATTGGCTGCAGGGTATTGGAGAAGAACTCCTTAAAGGGAAAACAGTCCCTTACAAACGTTGGTTTACCTTCATTGTCTGCACAAGCAGCACGGAATTGCTCCCACCAGGAATATACATGAAACAACCAAAAATATCCAACTGTTTCACAAGTATACCCAACATCTTCAGGCAGGTGGAGAGATCTTGCAAGCTTCTCAACCTCACTAAGCAATTCTAAGCATCTTACAAGCATTGCATTGACTCGGCCTCGCCTACTGAAGTGAAGGTCAGTTGCTAGCTCTTGTTCACCTTGACCTAAACGCAGAAGATAGCGAGCAGGTACATCCCTCTGAAAGAACTCATGACATGCATTAGTAAATTTGTGATTGACTGGTTAAGTGTAAAAAAACATAAAGTTCAGTAATAAGCGAAACCACAGATGCCAAGTTCATTTACAGAATATTAGAGAATTAAACATTGGTCATTTTTATGTACTTAATCTTAAATTCAACCAAAATTACCTGCATAGTTTTCTCAAAAAGCCCATTCCGAGCCTGATTTGAATGAGTGATAATTAAGGTTCTCTGAGAAGGACAGTTAAAGAACATTCAAGATTTGCACTGCTGTATCAGTCTTTCCTGTACCAGGAGGACCGACGACCATAGTTAGGCCTGGCTGAATGCCTGATATAATTGGCCCAACCTGTAAATACATAAAATTAAAAGCATCAGTGATATAAAAGGTAATGCTAACACCAACATTTGTTCTCTATTCAGGCTTTGAAACTTGACCACATATCAACATAAGACCTTGTGCATGTCACAGTAAATTCTCTGTCAGTTAAACATACAGTGCACATAAATAAACCTACCTTTTGCCCAAAAAATAAATAAAGTACATAGGTTACATAAATGATTGCTACCTCCTCAAAAGTGATTAAATAAATGATCATTGAGACTTCCTCAAAAAAATTTAAAAGAATGAAATTATGACAAAAGAAAGGAAAAGGAAGTGAAGACATGAAAGAGAAACCTAGCACCTGAGTTGGTGTGCATCTGACAGTGTTCTGCCTTGGTTGATCTTGGGGATAAGGACCTGGATGAGGTGGGGCGTATGCCTCAACAGTAAGTTGATCTTTTTCACCAAAGGCATCCACCATATTGACAACTTGCATTGAGTCAGCTTAATTTCTTATTCCCGAGAAGTGCATGACTGTTGTCTTTCAGTGTCCTGGGAAGCCTAATTTGAAATGAAGACCTGGGATCCAAGTTTCCTGTATCATCTGCATGCACAAAAGAAACCTAGAAATCAAAACCAATTGAAGTTTCAAAGTCACAGAGTTCTTCAGATTAAATTAAAGGATTATTAAAACAGAAGAACACCATCAGTTTCTGTTGCAAGATATTAATTCAAAATTGTACCAAAAATAGAGTTATTAGGATTGATCTAGTTTCCTAGAATAGCTGCATGTATAGTTGTCAATTAGCTAGGATAATTTCCTCAATCAGCTAGGATATTTTCCTAAATTAGATCACTGTAAAGCTATATATTTGTACTATTGTATTCTGATTAGAAAAACAGTAATACACTTTATTCTCTGTTATGGTATCAAAGCAGGAATTCCTTTAATTCCTGGAAACCCTATTGCTGTTCTGCCATTTCTCTTACCTGCAGAAAACCTAGCCGTTCTCCTACTTACTTTTCCACCCTAATCAGTCCTATCTCTTGTCATGCTTGGCAAAAGGAATTTTGGTAACACTATTGAAAACTCGGCCCTTGCTGCTGGCATTAATGCTGGCCGAACTGCTACAAAGAAACCTGATGAAAAGTCTCGCGTTTGGTGTGATCACTGCAATAAGCCACGGCATACACGAGAGACTTGCTGGAAGATCCATGGAAAACCAGCAAATTGGAAGGGTTCTCATGAAGGCAGATTCACTCGTACTCCTGCTGCACATGAGGCCGAGACTGTCCCCTTTAACAAAGAGCAGATGGATCACCTTCTGAAGCTGCTGAAATCTAACTCAGGATTGTTAAGTACACCTAATGCTTCCATTGCTCAAGCAGGTAGTAAATTAAATGCTCTCTCTTGTCATTTACCTATTTAT
Source organism: Luvunga scandens (assembly GCA_030449905.1). Taxonomy (NCBI): domain Eukaryota; kingdom Viridiplantae; phylum Streptophyta; class Magnoliopsida; order Sapindales; family Rutaceae; genus Luvunga; species Luvunga scandens. The sequence goes on along the minus strand of JASUUG010000129.1, from coordinate 15,737 downwards.
CATACTCCTTGGATTATATATTCAGGAGCTTCTGATCACATGACAAGTTTTTCTCATTTATTTCATACGTACACCCCTTGTTCTGGTCATGAAAAAGTTCGTATAACGGTTTGATAAATCTATCTAAAACCATTTCCCTTAAAAATGTTCTCCATGTTCCTAAACTTACTTGTAATCTGCTATCAGTTAGTAAATTATCTAGAGACTCTAACTGTTGTGTTATTTTTTCCAAATTCCACTGTGTCTTTCAAGAACAGAGCTCGAGGAAGATGATTGGCAGTGCTAAATTGATAGATGGTCTCTTCTATTTTGAATATGAAGAATCTAAGAATAAAGAAGCTCAAGGCTTTAGTAGTATCAATTCTACTCAGGTTAAGGATCAAATTATGATTTGGCACTATAGGCTAGGGCATCCTAGTTTTCCTTATCTTAAAAAATTATTTCTTAGTTTATTTAAAGGTTTGAATTGTTCTAAATTCCATTGTGAAAATTGCATTTTATCAAAAAGTCATAGAACTATCCATCCTTCAAGGCCTTATCAAGCCTCAAAGCCTTTTTATTTAATCCATAGTGATATTTGGGGTCCTTCAAAAATTAATACTTCTTTAGAGAAAAAATGGTTTGTCACTTTTATTGATGATCACACTCGCCTATGCTGGGTTTATTTAATGAAGGAAAAATCTGAGGTTCAAAACTTATTTAAAATATTTTACTTGATGATTGAAAACCATTTTCAAACTAAAATTCGAATTATTCATACTGATAATGAAACTGAATATTTTAAGCAAAATCCAAGAACTTTTTTTGTAGAAAAAGGTATTCACCATCAAACTTCTTGTGTTGATACACCTCAGCAAAATAGTATTGTTGAACGTAAAAATAAACATTTACTTGAAGTTTCTTGTGCTATTATGTTCTCTATAAATGTTCCTCAATATCTTTGGGGTGAAACGGTTTTAACTGCATCCTATCTAATTAACAGGATGCCCACCCGTGTTCTAAACTACATTACACCACTTGAATGTTTTAAAAAATATTTTACTGAATCCCAAATTCAATCTAATCTTCCTCTGAAAATTTTTGGATGTACAACTTATGTTCATATGTCTAATAAAAACCGGTCTAAACTCGATCCAAGGGCTGAAAAATGTATTTTTATTGGTTATGCACCAAATAAGAAAGGATATAAGTGTTTTAATCCAAAAAATAGAAAAACTGTTGTTTCTATAGATATCACTTTTTTGGAAAATCAACCTTTTTTTCAAAAAATTTCTCTTCAGAGGGAGAACATAAGAGGAGGAAATTTTTAGGATGTTATTTCCAATCCGCTGCCTAAAACTGTAGATTGCATTACAAACCCTATACCTCAAAATGAGTTTTTTAAAAAAGATATTGCTATTCCTAATGTTGTTTTTGAAACTAGTGATACCAAGACTATTTTGCCAAATACTTCTGAGACTGTGACAAGGGGAGAAATACTACCTTCTGTTCTCAAGGAACAAGATAAAGAGCTTCTTACTTATTCAAGGAGGAACCATACAAAGAGTAAAAGACCTATTATCCCTTTAGCACAAGGCCAACCAGACACCCTGAGTGAAGAATCTGAAAGAAATACAGGTACTCTAGATACTTCCTCACATAATATTGTTCCTAATCTTTATGACATATCTGAACCTACTGTCGATCCTATGCATAATGTCAATTCTAATGATCATGATATTCCAATAGCAATTAGAAAAGGAAAACGCTCTTGTACTTCTCATCCTATGTCCAAATATCTGTCCTATGGTAAACTCTCAAAAAAATACAATGCCTTTATATCTAAAATCTCTAACCTGCGTGTGCCAAGAAACATATAGGAAGCACTTAATGATCCTGATTGAAAATCAGCGGTGATGGAAGAGATGAATGCTCTAAGGAAAAGTGGGACATGGGAAGTTGTTGACCTACCCATAGATAAAAAAACAGTTGGGTGCAAATGGGTGTTTACAGTGAAGTGCAAGGCGGATGGAAGTATAGAGAGATTAAAAGCCAGACTCGTGGCTAAGGGGTTTACTCAAACACACGGGGTTGATTACCAAGAAACCTTTGCCCCTGTCGCCAAAATAAATTCCATTCGGGTACTATTATCCTTAGCAGCAAACTATAATTGGCCATTACACCAATTGGATATCAAGAATGTCTTTCTAAACGGGAATTTAGAAGAAGAAGTGTTTATGAGTCTACCGCCAGGATTTGAGAAGGTGTTCGGTCCAAACAAAGTCCTTAGACTTAAAAAATCCCTATACGGCCTTAAACAATCTCCAAGGGCGTGGTTTGAACGTTTTGGAAAGGTTATGAAAAGCTATGGCCATCATCAAAGCCAAGCTGATCATACAATATTCTATAAACACTCAAAGAAAGGTAAGATATCAATACTAATTGTCTATGTGGCTGATATAATTCTAACTGGTGATGATCTTGAAGAGTTGGCAGATCTCAAGAAGAGAATGGCACAGGATTTTGAGATCAAGGACTTGGGTATGTTAAAATACTTCCTTGGTATGGAATTTGCAAGATCAAAGGAAGGTATCTTTGTAAACCAAAGAAAATACATCCTTGATCTTCTCAAAGAGACAGGCCTCCTGGGTTGTAAGGCTGCTGAGACTCCCATTGAAGTCAACTTAAAACTTAATCCTGCTAAAATTGAAGATGTGATTTATAGGGAGAAATTTCAGCGACTAGTAGGGAAATTGATCTACTTGTCACATGTGCGTCCTGATATAGCTTTCGCTATAAGCATGGTAAGCCAGTTCATGCATTCACCAAGACAAGAACACTTTGATACAGCCTATAGGATACTAAGATATCTAAAGGGAACCCCTGGAAAGGGTCTCATGTTCCGAAAACGGAACAACCTTCAAATTGAAATCTATACAGATGCAGATTGGGCTGGTAGCTCAACTGATAGGCGATCAACTTCAGGCTATTGTACCTTTATTAGAGGAAATCTCGTTACATGGCGGAGCAAAAAACAAAGTGTTGTGGCTCGAAGTAGTGCTGAGGCAGAATTTAGGTTTCTCACACATGGAATTTGCGAGGCAATATGGATAAAGAGACTATTTGAAGATTTAAAGATTCCAGTGTCTCTTCCCATAAAGATTTACTGTGATAACAAAGCTGCCATCTCAATTGCCCACAACCCAGTTCTACACGATAGAACCAAGCATATTGAGGTGGATAAGCATTTCATCAAGGAGAAAATTGAAAGTGGGGTAATCTGTGTTCCCTATGTACCAACCACACAACAGATAGCAAACATACTCACCAAAGGACTACACAAGGGACATTTCAAACTACTAGTCAGCAAGCTAGCTATGGAGGACATCTACAAGCCAACTTGAGGGGGAGTGTTGCAAGATATTAATTCAAAATTGTACCAAAAATAGAGTTATTAGGATCGATCTAGTTTCCTAGAATAGCTGCATGTATAGTTGTCAATTAGCTAGGATATTTTCCTAAATTAGATCATTGTAAAGCTATATATTTGTACTATTGTATTCTGATTAGAAAAACAGTAATACACTTTATTCTCTGTTAGTTTCCAATAATCAGTTACAAAGACGAAGGAAAAGCAATGCCAACCTTATAATCTGAAAAGCACTCTTCCAAGTGATCAAAATCAATAAAAGTATCTTTAAAATCCACCATTTCCAGAAAATCAGACATATTAGTCCATTGAGCTGCAGAGGTATTTCTGTAGCCCAGAAATATGTTGTGCAACCAGTCAGGTACAATACAATATTCATTAACGAGATCTCTTATAGATTATAAGATTGCTTTGAAATTATTTTCCTTAGGTTTTCTCCTCATCAACACATTAAATGTCCCATAAACATCTTCAGCACCTTTTTCTGCAATATCTGTGACATCCATGTGGTATTGTGCTGTATCCAAAGCAACAGTAACTGCTCTAAGTTCTCATTTTGGTGGCTTCCATTCATCATGTTTAATTCTTCCAGTGAAATCATTCATGAGAGTTCCCTCCTCATCATGTATCTCAATAATTTCACATCCCTGTACACATTGAAGCCCAAGCTTTTGTGGCACACTACCCTTTGCAGCTTCCTCTGCACTTAGAGGCTCAAATGAAGGGCGAATAGGAAGTAAAAATAAAACATCATGCTCCTTGAGGGCATTCCATTCTGATCTAACATGTGCTTTGTAACTCGAGATGCTAAAAGTTACGGCTGCAGTCACAGACGATGGCTTAACTTCTCCAATGTTTGGCTGCTTTACCTCAGAGTTCTTAAATTCCTTGATCGGCACAGCCATTCTTGACTAACCACGGAAAGAAGTTTAGCCCTCATTATTAATGTAAGCAAGGAGATGTTAAACCAGGGCAAGAAGTTTCTCCCTCATTATTAATGTAAGCAAGGAGATGTTGTACAGCTTCCTGAATATCCTCACGAATCTCATATGTTGATTCCAAATGAAAAATATTGAAATTTCTGAGGAGATAATCATGAAGAGTTAAGAATTGTAGATTAAGCTTTGGAAGAGCAAGACATCCTTCTCCAGAGTAATTAATCCTAGGAACAAGGCTTTCATCCCACATGATTTGCTCATTTGGGTATAAAGGAAGGGCATTTATGGCTTCTTTTTGAGACTGCTGTTTCTAAGAAAAGGAGACCATGGCTTCAACAAGAAAATCATAGCTATCTAACCAGGGATCTTTATTTGACAACAGTTTGAGTTGCATGAAGAAATAAATTCGTCAGCAGAGAAGGATTTACACGCTCTAAATTAACACATCAATCAAAGGGCTCATTTCATAAGGAGGAAAAAAATGCAAAAAGAAGCACAGTTAATACAATTGCTAACCCGAAAGACCTTTTTTTTCCTTTTTACATTTTTAACACAAGTATCAATGGACAAGAACATCAGACAGAGCTTGTCAGTGATGTAAAAATTTCACCAAACACCTATAACCCATACAGTTACCGATTCCAACCCACCATTAGTCTCTAAAAGGAGAAATTTTAAAGACACGGGGCACAAGAATGATCTAGAGACTGATAGCATAAACTGAAACACACATATAAATTTGCTATCAGCTAACCTTGCAACAAACCAGGTCCTCTAGCTCTTTGAGGGAGAGTACCAATAATCTCTTTGATAGATCAGCTCGCTTGTGAATTGAACCAATATTAGTCAGAGCAAGTTCTTGCAACTACAACAATACAGAGTAAATTTTAGACACTGCTAATAACAAACAGAACAAGAAGAAACTGGTCTCAAAATCCATAGATCCATCTTTTTACAAGTGAGGCAGCCTACAGATTAAACATAAGTAATTATAACAAACCTTTGGGATTTTCTTAAATGCCAGAAGCTGAAAAGACTGGAAACAATCATAATGAGACTGGAGCACCTCATCGTTGGTCGATTGTTTGCCAACATGATCATTAATCTCAAACTTTTCATAAAACTGTAGCAAGTCAACCAATTGCACAAAAAGTTTTCCTTTTTCATGTCTATATATAGCACTTAAATTGTACTTGGCAACAACGGCTAAATCAGCCACAAGAGGCCTGAGGTACCTGCATCCCAGTAATGGAAAAGAAAACAGAGAGAGTAAAATCAAATCAGGGAATAACAAAAACAGCAGGAGATGATAGACTTATGGGAAATTTCCACTTTGACGAGTAATAAAATCATAAAAGAAAGAGCTGGCAACAATATGTTAGAAAGTAAATTAAGCAATCGAAATGGGAACAAAAACAATATTCCTCTTCTAATCAAGCTCATATTGGCATGAAATCAATCAGACAAAACCAGTTGAAGACATCTTAAGTATACAGCCAAAACTCAAACACAATCCAACTCAGTCTTAATACCAAACTAATTGAATTTGAAGACATGAATCAAAAAACTGTAAAAAGCAAAGACCATGACTTCAGGCTGGAATTATACCTTCTTGTTGGCAGTTGGATCGACAGATCAATAAGAAATTCCATAAACCCCTCACAATACAAGACACAAGCATCATTAGATTGCACAAACCATTAGCATCAACATGATCATCCTCATTATTGACATCATGCTTTTGAGCAAAAACCTTGTTTTCAAGTACCTACTAAACATTGAAGTGGGGTTTAAACATATTAGTTTTAAAATCCTTGAGCATCTGAAATTTTCAAAAAATAAAATATATTTAAAAAAAAAAAAAAGATACCAATCTAATATTTAGCATATCAGTACCTCAAGAAACTCTTCAATTAGATTTCTCAAGAATTTCACTTGAAGCATTGATGAGGGTTCCAAAGGCTCTCCTCGCTTCATAGCCTCCTTAGATTCTCTCTTTACCACCCTCTTCCATTTCTTAATTAAATCTGGATTAAGACAAAGCTCCATCTACAGAGAAAGTGACAAATTATTCATCAGACTGGAGTCAGATACTTTCCATCTAGCATGAAATAAGACTAACATTTAACATAGACTACCTGAAAACGACCATATGCCAAACTGTGCCAGGACTGCAAAGTAGCTAATATCAGGACAGTTTTGCTCATAATTTAATCTTCCAAACTCTGTTGCATGACATAGTTTATTCAACAACAGTAAATTGCAAACAGAAAGAACTTAACATCAGTTGATCTCTTTGTACATTCCAGTGTAGTTTTGATTCTACATTTTCTTAGAAATACAAGCAATAATTTTCATTGATACCTTACACATACAAATAAACACAAAGGTATGATGCATAAAAGCATAATCACAAAGCTAACGTACCTGAAATGTATTAATCATGAAAACTAGATAATTCGCCTTCTCAGCTATACTTAACTCTCTTCCTTGCAACGCATTTTAGATAGAAGAAATTCAGAAAGCGTGCCTAGACTCCTTCCAGTTCAAACAAACCTCAAGACAAAATAACACGAATTACACAGATTCTAAAAATAAAAACCGTGGGGTTAATTCAGCAAACCTCCTTTAGACGAAGAACCCTCTTAAGGAATCCCCTAAATACGTCCTTTCAATCATAAAAGCATATCCAAGCTGCCACATTCTCTCAAAACTAAATAATTTTCAAAAGACAAATTCACAAAAACAAACATCAGAATAACAAATAACTACATATCCAGCTTTAAAATTTTACAAAAGAAAAAATTACCATTACCTTCTCATTAACCATGAGTATCATAGACATGACATCCTCAAACGAGGCCGTCTCTGCGTCAAAATTCGGCCAAAGTTAATTCTCCAGGTACTGACTAACCTCCAAAATCATCCCTAACCGTCAATTCCGTCCTATACATCTCCTTCACAAGCGGCATCAAACGGCTTCTCAGTTTTGAGCAAATTCTCAGACGCGGGTTTCGTTAACCTATCGCGTTGGATTCTGGAGAGAGTTATAGAGCTTGGAAACTTGATCCCAGCTTTAACTCCACCGGTTTGTCGTCCTGCTGGCTTGGCAACTCCAACGGGTACTCGGCGACCCGATGCCGTTTGAAATCGAAGGCGCCCGTGCCGTAAACCTTTGTCATTAATACTATATATTTGTAGAAGAGAGAAAAAAAAAATTTCTGATGAAAGACAAGTAATTTGGTTCTGAACCAGTAAATGACTAATGAACGAACGAACGAACGGTCTCACTGAAAATTCAAGTGCTCTACCCTTGTTGTAAAACTAAAAGGCGAGAAGGCGGTTTGACTTTGTCCTGCTATAAATGGGCTCGACCGGACTATCCTGGTGGTAAGATTGGTTGGACGAAACCAAGTGTATTGAGAAAAGACGAGGGTACGTTTAGATTCTCTCTTGGATATGCAATTTCACAACAATGATAGGGATCAGCATTTTTTAATTTTTTTGAAAAGAAAATAAGCATTTTTTTAATTTAAGTCTTATCACTCATTTGCGGTAAATGATAAATTCACATCAATTAAGACAAAATAACTAAAGTAATTTTATAAATTCTATAATTTATAAAATTACTCAAACATCATTTAATAAATAAATATCACATCAATTAAGACAAAATGAGACTTATATATTGAAATACAATCTTTTTTTACACCCATTCCATTTCATAATTTATATTTATATTTCAAATTTTAATTTTAAAATATTTTATATATTTTTTGATAAGTTTTAGAAATTTATAAGAGTTTGGGATTATAAAGACAGAAACTATATAATAAGAAGAAAATAAATTTACAATTTTAAAATTTTTATGCATTTTATCAATAAAATTTTTTAAAAAAAAAATTTTTAGAGTAAAATTTTATGATTGAGTTGGTATATAATTAGTATTTTTAAAAGTTTTATGATTGCTGGAAACATGCTAAACTAACATGAAAGATTCAGATGGATTACATGAGTCCAAGTGTCCAACTTCAATACTAAAACGGCTTATTATTTTTCCTTCCCTTTTTTTTTCCGATAATAGAAGAATATCTATATCCCGTGACTGTGCCTCGCAAGCAAAGTCGGTTATTTTATGCTTGACTGTATGCCCAGTAGAATTATTATTACGATATTCTTCAGCAAGCATTCTACTTCCATGTAGACCTCTTGCTTTTAGCTTCATTATTTGGTACTATTGAAGGCGAGGCTAGTTTAGCAAGCGGCTTTTAGGGCTTACAAATGTATGGATATTATTGTGACACGGTGGCACTTTTGTATGCCGGATCAGCAGAACATGTTAGCGGAACCGTAAACCTTGTTCTAAAACAGTGAAGCTTGTTTCATTTCGTGGCAAAATTTAATTCCACCGCATAGTTTGATTTTGTTGTAGATAATTTTGATAGCAACATAGTGCATGCTTTTTTTCCATAGAAATCTTAGGCTATTTACCGCAAACTGCTTTAGGATACGGATGTTAGAGTATAATAATTTTCGTATATTTACTGTTTAATAATGTAGATGGTTGTGGGCACTTATTGTCCCTAGATTATTGGAGCAAGTGGCATTGGTCACAGGTGGAGCAACTGGGATTGAACATTGGAGAGAGCATTGTGCATCTATTCCACAAGCATGGTGCAAAATTTTGCATAGCAAATGTGCAGGACAACTTTAGTCAACAAGTCTGTGAATCCCTTGCTGGCGATCCTGAAGGAGGAAGATGTTTGCTCTGCTATTGACTTCACAGTCGATAAATTTGGCACACTTAATATAATTTCTAGCTCCCTTTGGCCCGACATCCATAATGTGACTTACCAGAGTTTGAGAAGGTATTTTACATAAATGTGAAGGGAGTTTTCCATGGAATGAAGCATGCAGCTCGATTGGATCATGATCCCACAAACTAAGGGCGCTATCATTTCTACCTGCAGTGGCCATTGGTGGTCTTGACTGGATATGACATAGATGAAATTGATAGACTTAAGATGTTGTTAACTAAAGAGTTTGAAACTAAAAACCTAAGTTCTCTGAAATACTACCTCGGAATTGAAGTGGCTAGGTCTTAGAAAAGGATATTTTTTTTGTCACAAAGGAAATATATTTTGTATCTCATGAAAAAAACTAGGATGTTAGGATGCAAACCTATAAATGTTACTATATAATCCAATCATAAACTTGGGGCAAGTACTAAAAGCAATTCGGTTAATAAGGAACAATACCAAAGATTAGTTGGAAAGTTAATCTATATGTGTCATACTTGTCTAGGCATTACGTTTGCAGTACGTGTTATGAGTCAATTTATGCATTCTCCTAACGTAGAGCACATGGCAGTTGTGTTTAAGATACTAAAATATTTGAAGACATCTCCACGAAAAAGCATTTTATTCTCTAAGGATAATCACCTAAGGGTTTAAGCATATAGAGATGTGGAAAAGGCTGGATCCTTTATTGATAGAAAGTCAACACAGGTTATTATACATTTGTTGGGGGAAATCTAATTACTTGGAAAAGCAAAAACAATCAGTGGTTGCAAGATCAGAAGTCTTAAACAGTTTGAGTGCGAACATTTGTAAAAAACTTATTTAAGTAGAACTTTTATAAATAGAGCTTTTACCAAAAATTTAGTTGTTTAATTGTCAATAAGAGCTTTTATTAAAAATTTATGAAATTATTTTAATAGATAAAGCTTTTAAAGTTATAAAAAGAAAAGAATAAAATAAGATTGTAAAATGTAATACAGGATATTTTAGATATTTTAACGTTTAAAAAAATTTTTCAACCTTTACTAAAAGCTCAAAATTTAAACTTTTTGCTAATAGAGTAAAATAGTTTATTTAAGCTTCAAAAACTCTATTAGAAAAACAATCAAGCAACAAAAAAATTATAATAAAAGCTATAGGATTAAATAACCACTTCAATAAAATAAAAAGCATCACCAAACAAGACTTTAAGCTGAGTTTAGAATAATGGCGTTAGGAATTTGTGAGCTTATATGGGCTAAGAATGTTTCTAATGGAGTTGAAGGTGTGGAAAAGCTAGAACAATGAGACTATCTTGTGATAATAAAGCTGCCATTAGCATTACTCATTATCTAGTCCCACGTGATACGACAAAACATATTGAGATTGATGGTCACTTTATCAAAGAGAAGCTGGAGAGGTTTGATATGCATTTCATATATTATTACTCAAAAGCTAGAGGCCTAATATGCATTCCATATGTTACTAGTCAAAAGCAAGTAGTTGATATTATCACTAAGGGATTATCAAAACAAGTCTTTCAATCACTAAATTTCAAGATGGGAATGATAGATTATAGCTAATTTTGTGTACATATATTTATTCTTTCCTAATATAATTTATTTTTTTCTTAATTTCCTATAGGTTTCATATATAAGCTTAGTCAGACTAGTGTATAACCTAAAGATTGCAATTTCTATGATTAAGAAATATTTTCTCAATATTTTTCTCAATAGTAATTTTAAAATTTTGTAATTTTGACACGTGTTGGAAAAGATTTTTTGAAACGTAACGTTTTATGGCTACTTACTTCGTCTTTGACACATACAATAGCACAACCATGGCATCTCTGCAACCATCATAGCTCTCATCCGTCAGCTCCATGAAAAACAAAAACATCTCATCCGCAAACAAAAACCAAAGATCAGCTCATTGAAGCTTTCGTTCTTTCTAAATGCATCATCAACAATGCCGAAGCATCTGAGCAGTCCACTTCCAAAAATTCACCAGATCCAGAAGCTTCATTAGACCTTGTAAAGCTCACTTTTGAAAAAGTTAAGGCTTATAAGAAGTTGAAAGAATCGAACTAGATTCTAACAATGAGCAGAACCCAGATAATGATGCTGCAAAGGCTGCAGTTGAGAAAGATAAGGAGTAAAAGAACAACAAAGACACTGTCAGTTTTTAGAATGGCACAAATTCAGGTACGATTGCGACTAACGGCACACACAGTGATGGAATTGATTTTTTTAATTTTTATAGTATTATTTCTCGTATTACAATTTTAAATGAACGAATGTTTAGTTTTTTATTTATTGATGCAATGAATGATCGCAAAGTTTTTTTTTTTGGACTTACTTTTGTTATTATGACAATTCCATTGATTGACAAAAAGTCACACATTTGAAGGTGCAATGTAGCTGTTAATGAATTTTCCAGTGATTTCTAGGCTTCAAGGGGAAGGTAGAGGGCAATGTGCCAAACGAGATTCGTGGTAAGAAAGAAATGTTGAAGATCTCAAGCATTGAATTTATGGGTCATAATTTTGCGGATAAGAAGAGGGCAAGGACTGCCAGGTGGGTTGGTTCCAGTTACTGATCTTTTTCAGAAGATGACATTCCTGAAGTGGAGATTATTGTTGGGGATACCAACAAGTTTGGGGAGTCAACTGTGTTGAAGCCTGAGCCAGAAACAAGAAAAAATTTGGAATTTTACAAGCCGAAGGTTTTTACTTGGGGAGTTTTCCAGACCTGGCTATATTTCAAAATGGTATTTATATTTTGTGGACTTGTTTTAACAAATGTGTGTGCTGTATTATTAACAAATGTGTATTAATCTCTATCTGGGGTTTAGAATCTTTTAATATGTAGTCTCAACAAGGACACGATTATTTAATCTTTATGCATTAAAAGTATAAAGTAGGTTGAAATTCTTTGAAATTGAAGACAATTGAGCATAAAGGAGCACCTGATAGATGAATGGATAGCCACTATCCTTGGTAGTTGAATAAAGCAACAACTTTTTATATATGTAGTTGCCGAAATGTGATGTTATTTTCTAAATCTTGGCAATATTTAAGGGTATTTTCTGATAATAAGTCATATTTAGCATGCTTTTCTCCCACTTATTAAGTTTGGAGGTGGAAGAACAGTTCGCCCCTGGCGATCTTCTAGAAACAACTAAAGCTAGAGCTGCTGAAGAAGAAGCAAACTAGACAACTACTTGCTGCCTACAAGAAGAATGTTGGCTTAAATGTTGATCAAAGCTGAAATCTGAATGTCAGAAAGTACTGATCTAACAAAATTCTTCTGTAATTTATAGAGAAAAACCCAAGTTTTAGAGTTGAACATTCTGTATCATTATTAGGAATTGTAACTATTCATATTCTCACTTCTATTTATTGCTGTAAATTATACAGTTCTGTAACATTAGTATGCAATTAAGTTCTTAGCTAATTTGGGTTTCATAAATGTAGGCATTGAAAGATGACTCATGATGGATTCAGGAAGCTAAAGGGAAGCTTTGCCCTGTTTAAAGATTTCGAACAAAATGATGTTCAGGTTTAGTTTACTGAAGTTATGAGCCTTGAATTACGTTAAAAATATTCAAGCTGTTTCATTAATCTGAAATAACTTCCATTTCGGGAATTGGATTCTCATATCACGGTCTTATTAGCTTGTTCTGCCAGGTATTCAGTTGAGAGGACAAGAATTCATCATCTCTTTAAACTGCTTTTTTTCAGCTTCTGACAAAACAATATTGTAATCTTTAGTACCTCCTACTATTAATTTAATATCAAATATTTTGCTTGTGCAGGAAGGACTTCATGGATTAGCTGGCTTGCAATGGTCTATCTATCAGGATTCTACTTCATAGGTATAGCTTTGGATTATAATTATTGAAATTAGCATAAATAATGTCAAAATCAAATTGAAACCTTTTTTTGCCCCGCTTGCTATACAAACGTGCCAAAGTTTCAGAACACTTGAGGTTGCTAGGATAAGGATATGAAACTTTGTTAAGATTGTGCAACATTTTCTTAGTTTTAATGTCTCAGTCTATCAATACTCAAGATACTATTCTCCTTATGAACTAGGTATATATTAATCAATGGCCATGCTTGCAGAACAAAGGAGGCTCGAATTATCAACAGGAAGCTTCAATGTCACCAAATGCCCTAGTGAGCAACAGAGCTCGGCAATTTATGTTCAGTTTCAGAGCATATGTGCAGTGATGTGATGCATAATGACTATTCAGCTCTGGCCTCATTGTAAGTGTTGAAACAAACTCAACTCTTAATGCATTGTTTCTTCAACACTTATGTAACACTTCCTTAATAAATACTAATTCATTCATTGCAGGCTATGGAAATTATTAAGGTTAGAAGCTCTAGCGCTTAGGATACAGATTACCAGAACTTTTTTGAAGCTTTTGTTGAAGATAAAACCAATTACCCTCTCGAGGCTGGAATTGAAGAAGGTGCACTAACTCAAGCCCTCTCATACATGATTTTTCTTGCTTCTCCTATTTTTGTCATTCTACTTATTGCTGTACAGAGAGGAAATTATAAATTTATAAACTCAACTGGCAACAATGATGCAAACCAATTTCCCCTAAAATGTATATTACACAAGTTATTCATTTTGTACCAAAGTGCTGGTGTTCAAGTGGATAGAATTCAAAATACTAAAAGCTTCTACCTAATTGGTGCATAATTTCTTGGAGGAATTAGTGCCCAGATTTCTTGTTTACCTGCTCCGTCCTTAACCTTCATTAAGTTAATAAATATAGAACTAACAATTTTCAACCAAGATAAACGCAATCAACTACAGTGCTCAAAAGTTTCCAATCTTATTATGTTACTAGTTTCACCTTAATGTTACAAACTTTATGTCTCACGTTATCATTTTGATGTTTCATATTACTTGTTCTATACTTTTATAAGCTTGAGTTCACTCTCTGAATATAGTTTTTTCAATGATTTTTGACATATGTTATAGATGTTTATATTGATTTATGTAAAAGTTGTGCTGTAAAAGATTGAATTATTGTAATACTCAAGTCAAACTTTAAAGCTAAGCTAAAACCTAGAGATCTGCTTATCTGGGCTGCAAGTGAAAGCGAGAAACAAGGCTACCTACTAAAGTTTACGCTACAGGTACATGATATGCTCCCTAAGGTCATCCTTCAAACCAAAAGTGATTCATCGCCTCCAGAAATCAGTAAAATGTTTTCAGACTACTTTCATGTTTCATTTATCAAGTTTAATTAGCTCTAAATATTATGAAAAAGGATTTGTCATTAGTGCTTAAACATCTTTTCATAATTAATATATCGAGACATCCATGTGACCTTGTTGATCACGTTTAGCCACTGCAAAAATTTACAAATAATTCCAATATAGCCATGTTTCACTTATTTATTTTCCAATGACTTTCATAGATGGGCTTGAGCTGTTAAGCTCAAATGGCATATAAAAATTTGATGAAAACAAATAGAATAATTAGTCTAGAGATACACTGAGAAATTAAATCATTAATTTTCTCCAAGGAAATAAGTGCTTTTATAGAGTGGACTAAATAAGTGTCTGAATCAATGCCCACACATGTTAATGAAAGCAATTTTTCAGAAGATCCTCCAAGTTAAAGCAACTAAAATTGATTACTCATCAAAAGATAAAACTGTAGCACAAAGATGGTAGCGAAATTTGCAAATCTTTGAAAGGTCCACATAACTTTGTTTTGATAAACCTCCTTTGATTTCCACTAATCTCATCTCAATGTATTCATCTTAATTATATTTTTCATCTGTCAATAATTAGGTTTTCAATAATCACATATAATCAACCACTTCGTGTATATATAGCACAAACATGCCGTGTTAAAGGCTATAGAGAGCATAGAATCTGATAAGTCATTGATGAGCAAAATTACCCGAAAAAAATCCTAGAAAGTTTCATTATTTAGAAAAATTGGAGAAGAGTCTTAGTTGGTATGTTAGCTCATATAGGTACAAATCATTTGGATTGTTGCAAGAAAACAAATTGTGCTTGGAACTTGAAACTTGATAAATTTTCTAGAATCATTTAATAGGAAACAAGATAACATGGGATATTATATTTCATGTGAATATTTTAATATATGATGAAAGAGCTAAGCTAGCTTTCTGATGCACGGCATGTGGCGCCATGATACCTTATACTCCTTTTACATGGCAAATGACCGCAGAAGAAGCAGAAACTCATTCACATTTTAATGCTTAAACATGTAGTGTTTCTGGCTCGTTTTGCACTTTGATCCCAATGGGTTGTGCAGTGTCCACACAACACTCCTTCATGCAATAACTCAACGCTTCTTTTTGAGTGAATCCATTAGCCACAAGTCTAGCTTTATATCATTCTACATTATCAGACACACTTCTTTTGGTTTTATAAATCTATTTACAACCTACAGTTGAATGGCCAGAAGGTAATTGAACGATATCTCAGACTTTATTTTTAGCCATAGATTCTATTTCATCCATCATTGCATCATGCCATAGTTTAAAATTTTCTTTATTCATGACTTGTGAAAAGGAAGTTATATCTTGATTGAGTTCATAATTGAACTCATA